>CM053248.1:19707394-19964090 GCA_028583405.1 Pogonophryne albipinna
ACAATGTCACTACTGTACAGTACACTGTCACTACAGCACACTGTCACTACTGTACAGCACACAGTCACTACAGTACAGCACACTGTCACTACTGTACACTGTCACTACAGTACAGCACACTGTCACTACACTACAGTACAATGTCACTACAGTACAGTACACTGTCACTACAGTACAGCACACTATCACTACTGTACAGTACGATGTCACTACAGTACAGTGCGCTGTCACTACAGTACAGTGCACTGTCACTACAGTACAGCGCAATGTCACTACAGTACAGTGCGCTGTCACTACAGTACAGTGCACTGTCACTACAGTACAGCACAATGTCGCTACAGTACAGTACAATGTCGCTACAGTACAGTACAATGTCACTACTGTCCAGCACACTGTCACTACTGTCCAGCACACTGTCACTACTGTCCAGCACACTGTCACTACCGTACAGCACACTGTCACTACTGTACACTGTCACTACAGTACAGCACACTGTCACTACAGTACAGCACACTATCACTACTGTACAGTACAATGTCACTACAGTACAGCACACTGTCACTACTGTACAGCACACTATCACTACTGTACAGCACACTGTCACTACTGTACAGCACACTGTCACTACAGTACAGTACAATGTCACTACTGTACAGCACACTGTCACTACTGTACAGCACACTGTCACTACAGTACAGTACAATATCACTACAGTACAGCACACTGTCACTACAGTACAGTACAATGTCACTACAGTACAGCACACTGTCACTACAGTACAGCACACTGTCACTACTGTACAGTACAATGTCACTACAGTACAGCACACTGTCACTACAGCACACTGTCACTACTGTACACTGTCACTACAGTACAGCACACTGTCACTACAGCACACTGTCACTACAGTACAGCACACTGTCACTACAGCACACTGTCACTACTGTACACTGTCACTACAGTACAGTACACTGTCACTACAGCACACTGTCACTACAGTACAGCACACGGACACTACAGCGCACTGTCACTACTGTACAGCACAATGTCACTACAGTACAGTACAATGTCACTACAGTACAGCACACTGTCACTACTGTACAGCACAATGTCACTACAGTACAATGTCACTACAGTACAGCACACTGTCACTACTGTACAGTACAATGTCACTACAGTACATCACACTGTCACTACAGTACAGCACACTGTCACTACTGTACAGTACAATGTCACTACAGTACACTGTCACTACAGTACAGCACACTGTCACTACAGCACACTGTCACTACTGTACACTGTCACTACAGTACAGTACACTGTCACTACAGCACACTGTCACTACAGTACAGCACACTGTCACTACAGCGCACTGTCCCTACTGTACAGCACTATGTCACTATAGTACAATACAATGTCACTACAGTACAGCACACTGTCAATACTGTACAGCACAATGTCACTACAGTACAGTACACTGTTACTACAGTACAGCACACTGTCACTACAGTACAGTACAATGTCACGACAGTACAATGTCACTACAGTACAGCACACTGTCACTACAGTACAGTACAATGTCACTACAGTACAGCACACTGTCACTACAGCACACTGTCACTACAGTACAGCACACTGTCACTACAGCACACTGTCACTACTGTACACTGTCACTACAGTACATTACACTGTCACTACAGCACACTGTCACTACAGTACAGCACACGGTCACTACAGCGCACTGTCACTACTGTACAGCACAATGTCACTACAGTACAGTACAATGTCACTACAGTACAGCACACTGTCACTACTGTACAGCACAATGTCACTACAGTACAATGTCACTACAGTACAGCACACTGTCACTACTGTACAGTACACTGTCACTACAGTACAGCACACTGTCACTACTGTACAGTACAATGTCACTACAGTACACTGTCACTACAGTACAGCACACTGTCACTACAGCACACTGTCACTACTGTACACTGTCACTACAGTACAGTACACTGTCACTACAGCACACTGTCACTACAGTACAGCACACTGTCACTACAGCGCACTGTCCCTACTGTACAGCACTATGTCACTCCAGTACAGTACAATGTCACTACAGTACAGCACACTGTCACTACTGTACAGCACAATGTCACTACAGTACAGTACACTGTTACTACAGTACAGCACACTGTCACTACAGTACAGTACAATGTCACTACAGTACAATGTCACTACAGTACAGCACACTGTCACTACAGTACAGTACAATGTCACTACAGTACAGTACAGTACACTGTCACTACAGTACAGCACACTGTCAGTACAGTACAGCACACTGTCAGTACAGTACAGCACACTGTCACTACTGTACAGTACAATGTCACTACAGTACAGCACACCGTCACTACTGTACAGTATAATGTCACTACAGTACACTGTCACTACAGTACAGCACACTGTCACTACTGTACACTGTCACTACAGTACAGCACACTGTCACTACTGTACACTGTCACTACAGTACACTGTCACTACAGTACAGCACACTGTCACTACTGTACACTGTCACTACAGTACAGCACACTGTCACTACAGCACACTGTCACTACAGTACAGCACACTGTCACTACTGTACACTGTCACTACAGTACAGCACACTGTCACTACAGCACACTGTCACTACAGTTCAGCACACTGTCACTACAGTACAGCACAATGTCACTACAGTACAGTACACTGTTACTACAGTACAGCACGCTGTCACTACAGTACAGTACAATGTCACTACTGTACAGCACACTGTCACTACTGTACAGCACACTGTCACTACAGTACAGTACAATGTCACTACAGTACAGCACACTGTCACTACTGTACAGTACACTGTTACTACAGTACAGCACAATGTCACTACAGTACAGTACACTGTTACTACAGTACACTGTCACTACAGTACAGCACACTGTCACTACAGTACAGTACAATGTCACTACAGTACAGCACACTGTCACTACAGTACAGTACAATGTCACTACAGTACAGCACACTGTCACTACTGTACAGTACAATGTCACTACAGTACACTGTCACTACAGTACAGCACACCGTCACTACAGCACACTGTCACTACAGTACAGCACACTGTCACTACTGTACACTGTCACTACAGTACAGCACACTGTCACTACAGCACACTGTCACTACTGTACACTGTCACTACAGTACAGCACACGGTCACTACAGCGCACTGTACAGCACAATGTCACTACAGTACAGTACAATGTCACTACAGTACAACACACTGTCACTACTGTACAGCACAATGTCACTACAGTACAATGTCACTACAGTACAGCACACTGTCACTACTGTACAGTACAATGTCACTACAGTACAGTACAATGTCACTACAGTACAGTACACTGTCACTACAGTACAGCACACTGTCACTACTGTACAGTACAATGTCACTACAGTACAGCACACTGTCACTACTCTACAGTACAATGTCACTACAGTACACTGTCACTACAGTACAGCACACTGTCACTACAGCACACTGTCACTACAGTACAGTACACTGTCACTACAGCACACTGTCACTACAGCGCACTGTCCCTACTGTACAGCACTATGTCACTACAGTACAGTACAATGTCACTACAGTACAGCACACTGTCAATACTGTACAGCACAATGTCACTACAGTACAGTACACTGTTACTACAGTACAGCACACTGTCACTACAGTACAGTACAATGTCACGACAGTACAATGTCACTACAGTACAGCACACTGTCACTACAGTACAGTACAATGTCACTACAGTACAGTACAGTACAGTACACTGTCACTACAGTACAGCACACTGCCAGTACAGTACAGCACACTGTCAGTACAGTACAGCACACTGTCACTACTGTACAGTACAATGTCACTACAGTACAGCACACTGTCACTACTGTACAGTATAATGTCACTACAGTACACTGTCACTACAGTACAGCACACTGTCACTACTGTACACTGTCACTACAGTACAGCACACTGTCACTACTGTACACTGTCACTACTGTACACTGTCACTACAGCACACTGTCACTACAGTACACTGTCACTACAGTACAGCACACTGTCACTACTGTACACTGTCACTACAGTACAGCACACTGTCACTACAGTACAGCACACTGTCACTACTCTACACTGTCACTACAGTACAGCACACTGTCACTACAGCACACTGTCACTACAGTTCAGCACACAGTCACTACAGCACACTGTCACTACAGTACACTGTCACTACTGTACAGCACACTGTCACTACAGTACAGCACACTGTCACTACAGCACACTGTCACTACTGTACAGCACACTGTCACTACAGTACAGCACACTGTCACTACAGTACAGTACAATGTCACTACAGTACAGCACACTGTCACTACTGTACAGTACACTGTCACTACTGTACAGCACACTGTCACTACAGTACAGTACAATGTCACTACAGTACAGTACAATGTCACTACAGTACAGCACACTGTCACTACAGCACACTGTCACTACAGTACACTGTCACTACAGTACAGCACAATGTCACTACAGTACAGCACACTGTCACTACAGTACAGCACACCGTCACTACAGTACAGCACACTGTCACTACTGTACAGTACAATGTCACTACAGTACAGTACACTGTCAGTACAGTACAATATCACTACAGTACAGTACAATGTCACTACAGTACAGCGCACTGTCACTACAGCACACTGTCACTACTGTACAGCACACTGTCACTACAGTACAGCGCACTGTCACTACTTTACACTGTCACTACAGTACAGCACAATGTCACTACTGTACAGTACACTGTCACTACAGCACACTGTCACTACTGTACAGCACACAGTCACTACAGTACAGCACACTGTCACTACTGTACACTGTCACTACAGTACAGCACACTGTCACTACACTACAGTACAATGTCACTACAGTACAGTACACTGTCACTACAGTACAGCACACTATCACTACTGTACAGTACGATGTCACTACAGTACAGTGCGCTGTCACTACAGTACAGTGCACTGTCACTACAGTACAGCGCAATGTCACTACAGTACAGTTCGCTGTCACTACAGTACAGTGCACTGTCACTACAGTACAGCACAATGTCGCTACAGTACAGTACAATGTCGCTACAGTTCAGTACAATGTCACTACTGTCCAGCACACTGTCACTACTGTCCAGCACACTGTCACTACTGTCCAGCACACTGCCACTACAGTACAGCACACTGCCACTACAGCACACTGTCACTACAGTACAGTACAATGTCACTACAGTACAGTACACTGTCACTACAGTACAGCACACTGTCACTACTGTACAGTACGATGTCACTACAGTACAGTCCACTGTCACTACAGTACAGTACAATGTCACTACAGTACAGTACACTGTCACTACAGTACAGTACAATGTCACTACAGTACAGCGCAATGTCACTACAGTACAGCGCACTGTCACTACAGTACAGCGCACTGTCACTACAGTACAGCGCAATGTCACTACAGTACAGTGCAATGTCACTACAGTACAGCGCACTGTCACTACTTTACACTGTCACTACAGTACAGCACAATGTCACTACTGTACAGTACACTGTCACTACAGTACAGTGCGCTGTCACTACAGTACAGCGCAATGTCACTACAGTACAGTGCGCTGTCACTACAGTACAGTGCACTGTCACTACAGTACAGCACAATGTCACTACAGTACAGTACAATGTCGCTACAGTACAGTACAATGTCACTACTGTCCAGCACACTGTCACTACTGTCCAGCACACTGTCACTACAGTACAGCACAATGCCACTACAGTACAGCACAATGCCACTACAGTACAGCACACTGCCACTACAGCACACTGTCACTACAGTACAGTACAATGTCACTACAGTACAGTACACTGTCACTACAGCACACTGTCACTACTGTACACTGTCACTACAGGACAGCACAATGTCACTACAGTACAGTACAGTACAATGTCACTACAGTACAGCACAATGTCACTACAGTACACTGTCACTACAGTACAGTACAGTACAGTACACTGTCACTACAGTACAGCGCACTGTCACTACTGTACAGTACACTGTCACTACAGTACAGCACAATGTCACTACAGTACACTGTCACTACAGTACAGTACAATGTCACTACTGTACAGTACACTGTCACTACAGTACAGTACAATGTCACTACAGTACAGCACAATGTCACTACAGTACACTGTCACTACAGTACAGTACACTGTCACTACAGTACAGCGCACTGTCACTACTGTACAGTACACTGTCACTACAGTACAGCACAATGTCACTACAGTACAGTACACTGTCACTACAGTACAGCACACTGTCACTACAGTACACTGTCACTAAAGTACAGCACAATGTCACTACAGTACACTCTCACTACAGTACAGTACAATGTCACTACAGTACAGTACACTGTCACTACAGTACAGCACAATGTCACTACAGTACACTGTCACTACAGTACAGCACACTGTCACTACAGCACACTGTCACTACAGTACAGCACAATGTCACTACAGTACACTCTCACTACAGTACAGTACAATGTCACTACAGTACAGCACAATGTCACTACTGTACAGCGCACTGTCACTACAGTACAGTACACCATCACTACAGAGTGTGTAGTGCATGTGAGAACTTTATTACATAGAAATGACACTCAGTATTTTATGTTTTATGTCCTCTTGATGCTAGCTGGAGAGGTCATTGTGGAATTATTATTTTTGTTTCTGTTTGCTTATGTGTTTCTCTATTGCTATTTTACATGCATTTATTTGTAGCTTTACTTAAAACAGTTGATTTTAAAGAATTTTTTTTTTTCTTTTGTGCTAAAACATTTATATAATACATTTCTGTCCCTGTTTTCTAATGTTTTAGTGAGCTTCACCTTGCGACCACCTGGCCTCACCTGGCGGAGGGAATAGTTGTGGATAACGATGTTTACAGGTGAGTTTCCTGGGGTCTATATGGGGGCGGTCTCTGTGTCCTCTAATAATGAGAGAACAAATGTCTAACACTAATTAACAGGGGCGGAGATGTTAGAATGAGATGAATGAGTTGTGGTGGCAGGTGTTCTTATCAGTGACCAATAATCAATATGCTCTCTCTGTTTGTTTACCTCTGAAGTGACCTTGACCCTCTCCAAGCTCCTCATTGGTCAGTCCGGGTCAGAACAGCTGACAATCCTCAGTGTTTACTGGGTAAGATCATCCCTTTCTGCACAATCAACATTTTTACTTAAATATGGCTATTTTTCTTTCCTTTCGCCTTCTCTGTCATTTTCTTAGTAAATATCTTACCAGCCACCAATTATGCTTATATAGCCGGTTCTGCCGTTTTTTCAAATCAACTTCCTGCTCTAAAAGTACAATTAAGTTCAAGATTTGAGCTATTACAGTGTGCCTTAAACCCACTCTTCCAAGCTGTTGGAAGACAATTGCTAAAGAAAGACCAGGTGAAATTAAACCAAAAGTGCCAAATGCAATCTGCATAAACCAGAGGTCGCGTTAACCGAATATTTTCTAAACGGTGTTATGCCGTGTTATGCATGCCCGCCAAAAAGGAAATTATACCGTTTCCAAACCTAACTTTACAAATCATTGTACGGCGCTAACCGTTCACGAGCGTGCGCACCCCCCCTCCGTTGACAGTTCACGAGCGTGTTCTTCCCCCCCACCACCCGGTTGACAGTTCACGATCATGCTCTCTCGCCCCCCCCCCCCGCCCTCGTCAGAGTTGTGTAAAGGCATATATACTGTATACTGTATACAGTCTATTCTAAAGGCCGACGGGTAATACTGGATTTTGACGGAAATGTTACTATCCTGTCCGGGCAGCGAAAAAGTCTAGCGCAACCTCTGGCATAAACAAGCTTTCATAAAAAAAATACCATCAGAAACGTCTGTATCCAGTACCAGCAACTTAGAATTACAAATAAATAAATAAAGGGGCCATTTATTGATGACTCTTCAGGCTACGTTCTTTGATCGGGGCTCATTTGCCCCATGTAGCTGAGTCTGGCTTACTCTTAGCTCTGTATGTGAGGGTACTTGCACTATTATGGGTTGCCTTACTTAAAATAAATATCTTGATTAGTATAATTAGTGTAAAAAGGAAGCACTCATCGTATGTACTTCTTTTCTTTTGTTGTTATTTTCTGTATTTTCTAGGAGCACTGTGAAAAGCCCTAGATCAGTGGTTCTCAAAGTGGGGGGCGTAGAGGCATGACAGGGGCGCGAGAGACCAGGAGGAAAAATGGTTATTAAAAAAGATTAAAAAATAATATGATGCAGTACTACTACGTCTGGGTCTCTGTGTTTCATTAAAGCTCGGCTCTGTGTGTGTGTGTGGAACGAGCCATTTTGTGTGCGTGCGCGAGCGAGAGAGAGAAATAGCGCACCGGTACCGGAGATCGTTGATGTTAGCTTCTGGTGCTAGCGAGCTACGCTAACGGATATAAGGAGCTTTTTCAACAACAAGGTGGAGGAGAGTCCTCTCCTGTCAGACTGAGAGACTCAGTGAGCTAAAGGACTCTCTCAGTGTTATCTCAGTGGGTCTCAAACGTTTTGGTCACCATTAATGTAAACAATTATTTCCGAGGCACACGTTTATATGATCATTATAGTTATAAAAAAATAAGAGAATAAATTAAAAACAGGTATGAAATACTATATGACATTAAAAAATGAATAAAGTTTAAAAGGAGAGTGATTTGTAAAATATCCATAAAGAAATAATACATCTGTTTACAGTTCTGTGTTGAGAGATGTATCCATAGATCTCTTCATTTTGCTCTCAAAGTGCACCAGATTGATGCTTTTAACTTCAATATTTAAAAATCTTCCCGGGGGAGCTTGCCCCCCGACCCCCTTATGTGAGGTCCACACACCACCTATAAAAATAGCACTTTACCCCTGCTTACACCTATATGCCGTGAGCTGATTATCGAGCCTTCATTATAACAGTCGTTAGAGTGTTGCAGTAGAACATTCCACTGTAGCGCCCGGGACATTAATGGGAAACCCTAAATGTTTGAGCACCCTCTATGAAACGTCAAGCTACCCCACAGCACCCCCAAAATAAATCTCTGGCACCGCCACTGAGCCGGACTATTTGTGTTGGGGGGGGCCCGACTTTTTTTTTTCTCCAGATACCTGTCATACATTGTTATGAATGTCACCCTCCCTTGCAGGTGACTTCCTGACAGAGTTCTTTAAGCTGTGCGGCAGAAAGGAGTCCACAGAAGAGGTTCTTGGGAGAGGAATGCCTGAAGAGGAGGGCAAAGGTCAGGTCCCTGTCTGGAATTGATAGCATTATGGTAACTGCTGGGTGTGATTACTAACAACTGCTGCCCCCCCCCCCCCCTGCAGAGAACAGCGACATTAGCTCAGCTTTATCCAAGCTGACGGAGCCGGCCGCAGCCGTCCCCATCTCCAAACTGTCCGTCTCCAACATAGTGCACAGCGCCCGGAAACACATCCGCCGCCACCGCCACACCGACGAGTCCCCGCTCAAAACTGATGTGCTCAACTCCGTCCTCCTGGTAAGGTTCATTAGGACAATAGAGCTAGTGATATTATTACAAACAAACAGTGCTACTTGCAAACAAATGATTCACTATATACCTTATATTTTGAATGATGTTCTATGTTTCTATTTATCATTGCCGCTTCCATTCACTTGTGGAGCTGTGCACGCTGCTACTTGCTTCAATGGCTAGTGATATAACATTACAGCATAAACACAAACAAGTGGCATCTCTATTTTGGAATCTGTTAGATTTAGTTTATTGATCCTAATCAGGGGCAAGACTTGTTACAGCAGAGTGTTCAAAAGACACTATAAGAAATCAACTTATTATTATTAATACAAATAAACATCAACATAAAATATATACATTTTAAATATAGAAAAAAGTAGAAAAACACTACTACCAAAATAAATGATAAACATAGGAAATATATACATTATAACGTTTTTTAATTCATATTTAAATATTGAAATGCAGTGAGGCAGTGCTGAATGGAGTACTGGCCTTGATTAAACAGCTATTCTCAAGGCGAAAACAAAAAATGCTTTCATCATTATGTATTTAAATAATTGATGATGTAAAATAAATTGATTATTAACAATAACAGAGGAAAGCCTCATCGAAGTTCTTCCAGCATATTTAATTGTTTCTGTGACAACGGTATCCTGACAACTGTAACTAGTGTTGTCTGGCATCGCCCCTCTGCTTTTTATGATCTGTTAGTGCTGATATATTTGTGTTTGACTACAAGCTCTAGGAGCACCAACCAGAGCAGGCTTGTCCTCATACATTGTATGAATAGCTCAATCTGATAGTGGTAAAGAACGCACAGCTTTAAAGACAACAGTGAGGCCGTCCACAGCTCACCTGGTAGAGCAGGCAGCCGTGTGCTGGGCCTCAGTCCCTGCTGTGGCAGATGCAGGTTTGAATACGGCCTGTGGTTCCTTAACACGTCATCCCCTCTACCTCCACGTTTCAAGTTCCCTATTATAAAGTGAAATGGAAACCTCTGGAGCAAGGAGTGGAAAGACAATAACACACGGGAGAGCTCGTACAGCAAACACTGAAGATTTCTTTGAAGTTACGGTCAGAGAAGTGACATTTGCTGCAGCCACGAAGCGACACAGCTCCTGCCTAACCAATTCTGAAGATCTCTACCCCCAGACCCCAGACAAGACATAACAAACAACTAAAACACCTCTATCAGCTGAGGACACAGGCAGGAATAAGGACACACAACGACTCTCTCACAGAGAGTGTAGCACCCCCAGGTTGCAGGCCTGTGCTCAGCGAGGGGAATAGAAAGAAGTGATAAACTGGGTCAAAGGTATGGGCCTAGGAACATATTTTCTTAAACATAAAGGCTACACTGGCCCTGAAAAATATTTTGTAAAGTTAAGATATTTTCAAGTAGAAGTGCTTTGAGCCTTTGCCAAAAGGAAAACACACGGGGTGCAGTATTTGTTCTCAAGGCAGGTCTGGCCCATACGTCAATCCAAGCCCCTAGACCTCCTCCTGTAACCGAGCAAGATCCCACCCTATGACTGAATCAGACCCCTCCCCTGATATAACCCCCACACCTGAGACTGCTTAGGCTCTACATGAGTACTCTGGGATCTCTCTGGAATAAAAATGACCTTGAAAAATCCTCATCTTCGTGTCAACTTGCATCTTCTATTGCCTAGTTCTGTATTTACAACTAAAATGTTCCCTATTTCCCCAAAGGGACCAATAAAGTACATTATTAAGCACACTGCCACATTCACTTCATGTTCATTCTGATCGCAGTGTGTGTGCGTTGGAAGGGTTTAGTCTGTGTCCAATGAGTGTTGACACTGCTGGATGGGTTTACATACCGTCATAATTGAATTTCACTTTTCTATTGTGTGTTTCTTGTGTCAGTATCTCTTCCCAGATGCAGCTGTGGAGAAGTCCTCAGAGAGCAGCAGGAATAGAACTGCCCCGACCAACACCAGTGGGATAGCAGAGCAGGAGAAAACTCCAGACTATGTATGTGTGTTGGTGGAGAACCACAAACCTTTTTACCTTGATATCAAACATGGTTGAATATCGTTTCAGAAATGAAAAACTCATAAATGTAATTTTGCAACCAACATAATTACCATTGCAATGTAACTATATCATTCATAGTTCTGTTTTATTAAACAAGGGGTTCCACGGTTGTGTTGGAACATTTCTGATAGTTGTTTTCAATGTGTTAAGACAGAGTTTAAAGGTAGCTTTTAGTTTTTCTTTTGAATATTTCATGTTCTTATTCACTTTTCATAATCTACACTCAACAAAAATATAAATGCAACACTTTTGTTTTTGCTCCCATTTTTCATGAGATGAACTCAAAGATCTAAAACATTTTCTATATACACAAAATAATAGGGATGTAACGATATACCAAATATCGCGGTATCGCGGTAAATAAACGTCCCAATACCGTCGTGAGACTGACAAAATCTACCGCGATTTTTTTTTATTATTAATTTTTAAAAAAGAATTTTTTTTTTTAAACACTTTTTTTTGTTTTAAACCTTTATTTAACCAGGTGGTCCCATTGAGATCATCGATCTCTTTTTCAAGAGAGACCTGTCCAACATGGCAGCAAGTAGGTTACAACATGAACATAAAACAACAGAACACAAAAGGACATCGTATTTACAGGGCTACATTTACACACCTAGAGACATTGACAAGTACCAACAGTATATTTATATCTCGCCCTGTCAATAAGCTTCACCTTCTTGGCAAACACTGTATTGTTTTTGAAGTGGTGGAGAGACAATGCACAGTTTGACCCACTGCTGTCACCCATGGCCAAAGCATATCTCTCTGTCCCACTGAGGTGGCGCTAGTCATTTTGACAGACAGGATCGTAAAATGTCCGTCATAATCCCTTATTACCGTTTATTACCCGTCGGGTCTGAACAGTTCACGAGAGAGCACGCTTTATTATTATTCAATATCGCGATAAATACCAAACCGTGGACTTGTTATCGCGATATTATCGTACCGTGAGTTTTTGGTATCGTTACATCCCTACAAAATAACCATTTCTCTCAAATATTGTTCACAAATCTGAAAAAATCTGTGATAGTGAGCACTTCTCCTTTGCCGAGATAATCCATCCCACCTCACAGGTGTGGCATACCAAGATGCTGATTAGACAGCATGATTATTGCACAGGTGTGCCTTAGGCTGGCCACAATAAAAGGCCACTCTAAAATGTTCAGTTTTATTACACAGCACAATGCCACAGATGTCGCAAGTTTTGAGGGAGCGTGCAATTGGCATGCTGACAGCAGGAATGTCCACCAGAGCTGTTGCCCGTGAATTGAATGTTCATTTCTCTACCATAAGCCGTCTCCAAAGGCGTTTCAGAGAATTTGGCAGTACATCCAACCGGCCTCACAACCGCAGACCACGTGTAACCACACCAGCCCAGGACCTCCACATCCAGCATGTTCACCTCCAAGACAGCTGCTGCAACAATCGGTTTGCATAACCAAAGAATTTCTGCACAAACTGTCAGAAACCGTCTCAGGGAAGCTCATCTGCATGCTCGTCATCCTCATCGGGGTCTCGACCTGACTCCGGTTCGTCGTCGTAACCGACTTGAGTGGGCAAATGCTCACATTCGATGGCGTCTGGCACGTTGGAGAGGTGTTCTCTTCACGGATGAATCCCGGTTTTCACTGTTCAGGGCAGATGGCAGACAGCGTGTGTGGCGTCGTGTGGGTGAGCGGTTTTCTGATGTCAATGTTGTGAATCGAGTGGCCCATGGTGGTGGTGGGGTTATGGTATGGGCAGGCGTATGTTATGGACGACGAACACAGGTGCATTTTATTGATGGCATTGTGAATGCACAGAGATACCGTGACGAGATCCTGAGGCCCATTGTTGTGCCATTCATCCACGACCATCACCTCATGTTGCAGCATGATAATGCACGGCCCCATGTTGCAAGGATCTGTACACAATTCCTGGAGGCTGAAAACATCCCAGTTCTTGCATGGCCAGCATACTCACCGGACATGTCACCCATTGAGCATGTTTGGGATGCTCTGGATCGGCGTATACGACAGCATGTTCCAGTTCCTGCCAATATCCAGCAACTTGGCACAGCCATTGAAGAGGAGTGGACCAACATTCCACAGGCCACAATCAACAACCTGATCAACTCTATGCGAAGGAGATGTGTTGCACTGCGTGAGGCAAATGGTGGTCACACCAGATACTGGCTGGTTTTCGGACCCCCCCAGACCCCCCCAATAAAGCAAAAATGCACGTTTCAGAGTGGCCTTTTATTGTGGCCAGCCTAAGGCACACCTGTGCAATAATCATGCTGTCTAATCAGCATCTTGATATGCCACACCTGTGAGGTGGGATGGATTATCTCGGCAAAGGAGAAGTGCTCACTATCACAGATTTTTTCAGATTTGTGAACAATATTTGAGAGAAATGGTTATTTTGTGTATATAGAAAATGTTTTAGATCTTTGAGTTCATCTCATGAAAACTGGGAGCAAAAACAAAAGTGTTGCATTTATATTTTTGTTCAGTGTAATATGCATGTTCATCTGTTTTCTCAATGTGTTATGTAGATATTTGTATTCTATTTGATTTGACCATTTTATAAGACATTTTACTCAAATTTCCTGTGTTTATGTTAATCACTTAATTTTCTGTAAAAATAAATATTTTTAATATATATATATATATTTTCTTGTATTGCACATTCTTACTTAAACTTCTTCAGTTTATATAAATATTTGTAATCATATTTTATATTATATTTTATTAGACATATATATATATATGTATTAATTTATTCATTTAATTCTAAGACTGTCTGGAAACCCAATCATCCCGGGATAAATCAAGTATTCTGATGTGACCCCCGCCCCCCCCCCCCCCTCTGTGTGCAGAACCTGTACCAGCATCTGAAGTCCGCCCCCAGTGACAGCCTGACGTACCGGCTGGCTCTGTGTGTGTGTCTGGTGAACTACACCTATGGGGGGCTGCGGGCGGTGGCCCACCTCTGGCAGGAGTTTGTTCTGGAGCTGAGATACCGCTGGGAGAACAACTACCTGGTCTACGGGTGGGTAACACACACACACTAAGGCTTCTCCTAGGATGGGAACGTGTGGTCAATCAGTACCACACATATAGTTTAACATTGAGAAGCACAATCTTAAAGAGAATCATTTTGAAAGCTGTAAATATGTCATGTTGGCAGTTTTGCATACTCTTGTCTACATTTCGTTTATACATTCCTGACCTCCTGTTTTGAGTATTCAAACACAGATCGAATGCAACATCATTATTTGTGTAAGGCTGCAGGAGTTTATGAGATGAGGTCGATGTAGTCGCTCAATCCACTAGATACACGGTCACTCATGCCAACCTTTCCCCTCCCTGTGCCTCCTGATCTGCAGACTGGCCGCTGGACCTCCTGATCTTCACTGTTGTCTTCTGCATCAGAAGCTCCAGGTAGCAACGCTTATGCAAAATGCACAAGACACACCCACTCGCACGTCTATCCACACCACCTTCTTGTATGGGACATATTGTGCACACTATAGTTAAGACCCTGAAAGAAGCGAACACAGTGAAGCACCAGAGCGAGTTTACTGAACACGTAGACTACATGTCCAAATGTATTCAAGGAGCAAAACTTTTAAAAACCGAAAAGTGCAGACCTTCCCCAAGGCCTGTGGTGGGTTCCTGTGCTCCTCAATCTTCAGACTTCAATGTGTTTATGAAACAAACACTATGGAGGATGGGTTGTGTTGCTCATAGCACTTAAACAACACATTGAAACCTTTTCAGAGCAGTAGCTGTTCTGACTAATCTTTCAAACTGTTTTTACACCACATGATTGATTTGGACCATGAGCTGAACCATGCTAAATTATGATTTACAAACAACAAGCAGACAGAGAAATCCAGCCTACATCTTAACCTGCTCGGCAGAGGTAATGATCTGAGAGCTGAAGGGAATTACTTAAAAATAAATCCGATCTAAATCATTTAGATCCCTGCATGTAGACATGTTTGTAACAAATGATGAAATGTTATTAAGCCCATCTTACATTTCATAGTTGAGGAGATTATTCCTATGACTGACAAACTGAAGGCAAATGATCACACTAATAGTCTGACCAGGGGTCTCCCTATGAACATTTTCAACTTCCATCCATGCCAACTGAACAAATGAACATATTATTTAAAAAATATAAGCTTAGCAAACACATCCATGATGCAGTAGCCTGTGGGAAACGTCCCAAAGCACTTTTCTTTCTACACTAAACTTCAGAACTGTACACTCCTTTGCTCATTCTGTAATGGTGGTGTCGGGTCGGAATAATGCTGTAAATCACATAAATGTCTGAAGCATCACATTTGAAGAGAATTCAAGGCATGAATGTTCAGTTCCAAAGCTCGAAACAAGTCTTATGTTCCTGCGTAGATGCTGAACTGCTGCATCGAGAGGAAGAGGGCCAGAGATGAGGCCCGTAAGGTGCTGGAGGGAAACAGAGGGAGGGAGCGCAAGGTGTCCGGGGGGGGGCCCAGCAACCTCCCCACAGCAGAGGCTGCAGCCGGATCAACCAGAGAGGTGTCTCCTGGGAAGTCCTGGGACTCGTGGAGCGACAGCGAGGACGAGTTCTTCGAGTGCCTGAGTGACCAGGGGGAGGGGGAGGCTCCTCACGCTGAGGGAGACAAGGAGGGCAGTAAGGTCAAAGCAGAGGGGAGGCTGCATCCCCAAGGCAACATGACTCTACTGAACTCTACAGAGCCGCTCTACATTCCTGTCACTCAGGTCAGCATCTGTCCGTCTGTCACTGCTTCACACATATTCTAAAAGTCATAGGTTTAAAGGGGCCCCATCATGCACATTTTCAGATTCATATTTATATTTACATCCCCTTATGTGACATGTCTCCATGCTTCAATGTTCAAAAAGCTCTTTATTCTTCTCATACTGCCTGTGCTGCAGCACCTCTTTTCACCCTCTGTCTGAAACCAGAGACCATTCTGCTCTGATTGGTTAGCTGGCTGCCTCTGTTGTGATTTGTCAACTACTTAGACAACCCCTTAGCCTATCACTTACAATAGGAGTGCGAGTGTTACACATGTCATTATGTTCATGAAGTAGGTAAGGTTAGGGGCTGTGTGTGACAGTCACGTTTAAATGCAGACCTAATAGTACTAATTATTTCTAGAAGTTGCTTTCATTATAATCATATTTATACATTTTATTCCAAATTCAACAAGCAATTATGCTTACATAGAGGTAATAATATAGGGGGTCAAAAAGAAAATGGTGATTTAAAAAAAGTCATGTCATAGGGTAAGATAAGTCTTATACTTGTTTTGTATGTGTTATTTAACATTGGGAGTATCCCATGATTACCAGGGTGCTAATCAAAGCCTGTATATAGTTCTACTTGAACAACAAACATTTAAACACTCAATCAAACTACCGTTGGATGAATAGCAGCAGCTAGTTGTTAGCATTCACATGAGGAAGTGAGTCATATAAATCAAATGGAGAATGTTCTGTAAACATGATCTAACTTTCTGTGAGGACAATGACAGTGCAAATTCTTCAAAATGTGGAAATGTCGACTGTTGCACCTGTTAACTAGCAAGTATGCGAATGTAACTCTCCACCAGGCATCATCTACAGCGTTTCCTGGCAAGTCAAAACAAATCCCCAAAATATGATTTGAAGTGATTGATTTCATCTTTCATGTGTGGTATGGAAACTTGAATGTAGTCACAATATTAAAGGATGTTGTGTTCAAACCACACTCCTTTAACTCTTCTAGTCGTGTGTGTGTGTGTGTGTGTGTGTGTGTGTGTGTGTGTGTGTGTGTGTGTGTGTGTGTGTGTGTGTGTGTGTGTGTGTGTGTGTGTGTGTGTGTGTGTGTGTGTGTGTGTGTGTGTGTGTGTGTGTGTGTGTGTGTGTGTGTGTGTGTGTGTGTGTGTGTGTGTGTGTGTGTGTGTGTGTGTGTGTGTGTGTGTGTGTGTGTGTGTGTGTGTGTGTGTGTGTGTGTGTCAGGAGCCTGCCCCCATGACGGAGGACCTGCTGGAGGAGCAGTCTGAGGTGCTGGCTAAGCTGGGCACCTCGGCTGAAGGGACTCACCTCAGGGCCCGCATGCAGAGCGCCTGTCTGCTCTCTGACATGGAGTCCTTTAAGGTGAGCCAGGAACACCTGCACACACTCAATCTGTACACGCCAAACACAATAATCATCATAGGATTTGAGTCTAATCCCCGGCTCCCTATATCTTTAAGTTGGTATGCTCTCCAGCAAGACCCCTGATGCTCCTGCTGTGTGTTTGTAAAGGGACATTTTGCACCATAGTGCTTCATTCACGTAATTGAACATGCATGCCAAAGGTCTTCAACGATGTAAAAAAGAAATATGGGTACTCTCAAATGTTGGTGTCATTAATTAGTTTTTTTTGTTATTTATTTGTATCAAATTCATTAACACCTGCTATAAAACAGCTTGTAGCTCCTGGTGCTTTACCTTATTGGTTGTGATCAGAGTGAATATAACAGCTGTTATACACAGGTTTAGTTTAGTCACGCACCCTGGGAGTCGGACGCTTCTAAGGAAACATTTACAAATTATAAATATTTTGACTGATTTTTGCAATTGCGATGTGATTTTTAAGATCAGAGGGAATTAAAAATGTTTAATATTATTTACATTGTATTTTTAAAATGTATTTTTTTGTACCAAACAAAGAAGTTACATACCGTTTGAAGTCCAGGACTTCGCTGCATGTTTTTAATAATAATTAAGGGATATTTTCTGGTAATTATATCATCTCAATTAAATCATCTCCCCTCTTGTTTTCTTGTGATTATGAAAAAAGGAAGTATTGAAAAGTAAGAGCTCTATTTCATTTATCTCTAGTGGTGAATACATTTTCCAGGTCTTGGTTTATTCCATGGCTCTTCAGAAAGTCCTTCTTAATGACGTAGGGATGCACATGGATTTATTTCAAGTGAAATTTGAACAGCGAGATACTAAACCGTTCTCCCGTCCCTCCACAGGCAGCTAACCCGGGCTGTGCTCTGGACGACTTTGTGCGCTGGTACTCTCCTAGAGATTACGTGGAGGAGGAGGTGGAGGATGAGAAGGGGAACATGGTTCTGAAAGGCATGATGAGTTCCAGGATGATGATCCCAGGAAACATGTGGGTGGAGGCCTGGGAGTCCGCCAGGGTGACCCCCGCCCGCCGCCAGAGGAGACTGTTCGACGACACAAAGGAGGCCGAGAAGGTCATTTGCACAATTCAACTGACGTAACAGATGTGACTGAAGGCAGATGCATGTGTAATATATACCTGGCTGCTAAATCCTAAGAACTGTTACAGGATGTGTATTTTTTATTTTGTAACTTTTTATTTTTTATTATATTTTGTATTGTATCATAACTTAGTACTTTTTTTTAATGCATGTCACATATTTAACATGTAACCTTAAGCTGTCTGTGGCTCTTTTTCCTGCTGTAACTACACACATGTCCCCTCCGTGGGACTAACAAAGGGATTCGGACTCTGAATGTGGGAGTAATCCTGCTTTTGGCTTGTCTTTTCAGGTTCTTCACTATTTGGCGGTGCAGAAACCTGCTGACGTGACACAAAATCTCCTGCCGTGCATACTCCATGCTGCTATTCTGAAGTTGAAGGAAGAAGGTGAGTTAGGCTGTGTAATGACATCAGACAGTAAACTCTAGGGGCTAAATCACCTCAATATTATCAACACATACATCAGAAACTATTAAACATCAAGGTGTGACAATCAGGATTTTAACCACTGGTGTTTTTGCACAAATTCTTACAAAGCCTTGGATTGTAGAAGGATATTCACATGGGAGACTTAGAATACATTCCACCAAAGCAATGAGCCCTTCACAAGAAGGAGTCATCTCAGTACCTCTTAAGGGTCCGAGTTAGTAGGGAGAAAACTGCTGTGTCAGACAGTGAGATGAAAACGCCGTATTATTATTGGTATTTTAATTGAATACACTGTTAAGATATTGATTATAGCAGCTTTAAAAAATAAGTACAATGTTAAACTTCCTGTATGAGCCTAATATAGTTGACTGATGAAGTGTTCATCCATTGTGTGAATCACAACCAAAGATGTAGCATGTCGGTGGAACATTTTGCCACAAGGCCATTTGTACTGCCACCAAGTAGCTTCCAAGTTTCCAAAACAACAAGAACAAAGCTCTTCTTTTCTATTCTAATATGTTCTATTAGTATGATTATGTACACCTGTTGTTGGAAAGGGGTCGGATGTTGTTTCTTATATAACAGTGTTTGCCTCTCGATGCAAGAATAACAAAAATGTAATGTATGAATGCTGTCAACCGTGAGTAGCAACAAAGACTGGAAATGTGAAAGTGATCCAAATGGCTCCTCTTTAAGAACGGGATTGAGTGTGTGGGACACAAACAGTGAGGGGACAGCATAGGGACTGGAGGGAACATTCCATATTTTCCTTCTTAAATACATTGCCTGCTTACTATTACTATAACAAACTTTGCTATTTTTTTCTTTTCCCTTTCTCCCTCTCTCCGCTTAATCCTCTCACTCACAGAGTCAGTGGAAGACATCCCATCAGTGAAAAAAAGCATCCAGCAGGCGATCAGTCAGGCCAGCAAGCTGCTGCACACCCTCAGCCACGACTACAAGAAGCTGGAGGTGAGAGACAGGATGAGAAGTAACTTCACAAGCTGATCATCTGACCAGGATTTAGAGAATGATAAGCACTGGGAAAGTTGGCTGTGCAATAATATGAGAGTAATAATCATTAGAGAAATGTCAGTGTCAATTTAAAGCTGTTTTGATGGCAAAACACACACGTTTCAGCTTTTCTCACTGAAACGTGATGTCATATGATTCTCTGAAGAATAGTGTAGGTGTTATCAATGTGGCAGCGTACTCTGAGAACAAATATTAGTACGGTGCATTACTAAATCATTTATGATTCAATACTCAATCATTGACATATTAACATTAGAATAGTATAACTATATACAGTTGTTTCAACACTCAATTTCTTTTATACAGTTGAAGAAAAGCTAGGAAAAGCCAGACCCAGATGGTATTGTGGGAACTGTGACCCCTCTGGCATTTAGAGCTAGCTTACCTATTTAAGAAAAAAAAATCACCTTTTTTTTGATGAACGCAAGAGTGAAACTAAGCTCCAAACCACAAAGTAAAGAAGCACACAAGTTTAGAGACCTTCTCTCCAATTGAGAACTTTCAGTTCCTTAATACTTGCTTACAAACCCATATGAAGATAAATACATCATTGAAAAACCCTTGGAATCTGCACTGACAAATGTAACAGCCATGTTTCTGGGTTTCCCTCTGAGCAGTCGGATCTCCTTGCTCATTGTTGGATCAGTTATGCATGATCGCAGCCTATTTAAAAGTGGAACCTAGCTTAGCATACTCTTACCCCGGGATGCACCGGGTCCGTCTGCGCCGCCCTTTTGTTCAGACCTCCTCCAGCGTCAGACCCCACCGGGCGCGTTTCGGAAGCGTGCCGGCTCACAGTTTTTGTTGATTTGGGCACATTTCATGGACAGGATACTTTGTGCAGACAAAGTTAATAATACTTGTAATAGTCCAGTTATAAATGACATTAATCAAATATGTGTTGCTGTATTTCGTGGTAAAAAAATGCATACATCATCATAATTATTCTATATATATAATTTACTGTAAACCGAGGAGAACGCTGGCATTTCTCCTCCTACTTGAAAGACTACGGAGGGATTGGGTCTGCAAAATTACTTTATTTTGGGGATTGACTGGATGCTCTAAGTCAGGGGTTCCCAACCTTTATTGTGCCAAGGACCGGCAGATACATTAAAAAAAAATCGCAGACCGTTTGTCAATTTTAACTGATTTTAATATTTACTCACCAGCAGGCAGCAACAGAGGCTAATTGTATGTAACAGCCTGAACAAATACTAGAACAATATGCATCCAAAACATATTAACAACGTTTCAAAAAGAACCGGTGTCGTTTTTTGGTTTTTCGGAATAACGGAAAACCAAAAAAACGACGTTATTCAGTTTTTAAACCAAAACGGGAAAACCGATAAATCAACGTTTTGGTTTTGTTTGTATGATTTACGGATAATCCAGTGATGGGAAAACTGTGTGTGTGTGTGTGTGTGTGTGTGTGTGTGTGTGTGTGTGTGTGTGTGTGTGTGTGTGTGTGTGTGTGTGTGTGTGTGTGTGTGTGTGTGTGTGTGTGTGTGTGTGTGTGTGTGTGTGTGTGTGTGTGTGTGTGTGTGTGTGTGTGTGTGTGTGTGTGTGTGTGTGTGTGTGTGTGTGTGTGTGTGTGTGTGTGTGTGTGTGTGTGTGTGTGTGTGTGTGTGTGTGTGTGTGTGTGTGTGTGTGTGTGTGTGTGTGTGTGTGTGTGTGTGTGTGTGTGTGTGTGTGTGTGTGTGTGTGTGTGTGTGTGTGTGTGCTTTTCAGAAGATATTATGATACTGACGTTCGTTCCGAACGTCACTATCATAATATCGTCGGACGTGTACCGGAACGGTGCATTTAGCACTACATCGAGATTAAGATTAAACTAATTTATTTTGGGAACACCCGCAGATGTGTGTAAATGACTGTTCATGGTCATTTGAAAACAAATGTCGGTGTCGGACAGACACAAACACACCGAACACACAGAGCTGAGCACATACACACACACATCATGCATCTTGGTGACTGGACATCTCCTTCATAAAACTAATAAAAGGGGGAGTAATCGGGCAGTTCGATGTGTGTAGAGATGTGTGTAGAGGTGTGTGTGGTTAACACGTAGCAGCCTGCAGTCACTCTTAAGCTGTTCTGATGAAGGTAAACACAGCGAAGGCGGTGCGTAAAAAGGCACAGCTCTCGGCGCGCTGGTGCTGCACTTCTCAGAGGCGGAGTTACACGTCCCGCTGCCTCCTGATGCTGCAGCCATTTCATGAAGGAGGTTTTCCTTCTATAAACAGCTGCGGCAGCAGATACCGTGAGAGTCCCGGACATGAATTCATAGATCAAGGCAGACTGGTTTACTCTCCTGTTTTGCCAATCCGGTGCTTAAACAAATAGCTCTACGCCCCTGGCCGACATGTCCTTAAAATGAAGTCCGAGTTTGAAATATATCTCAAATAATGTATGCACTGCCATTTCACCACATAAACATAACAGTCTGCAATTAAACAGTTGTCTCCTGTGCGCTCCTCTTCCTACTTGGCGCACCGGTAACTTTCTCGTGCGCACGAGAGGCTGAGACCCTGAGCCGCCGAATCCCTCGGGACATCATAAAAGCCATTTTTAACAGTTTTCTAGTGAAAGTTTAACCCGACTACTGGATGAAATAATATGACATGGTATAGTTGCAAAAATTAAACACTTTTTGAAAAAAATATTATGATAAAATATTTTTATATATTTATAATTCTGCAAATATTACGATAAACTCACAGCTATTTCGCGGCCCGGCAGTAACACCAGGGGTTGGGAACCCCTGCTCTAAGCGGTCCACTTCCTGCCCCGGGGCTATGCAACGTCTCACGTCAAAAACAGACCAGCCGCCTATTTCTAGCGGAGCCCAGCGCCGCGGCACAGCCGGACCCGGTAGAACTATATAGGCAGCTTATCATGTTAAGCTGCCTTGATATGATATGAGATTTGTTCTTCGCTCACCACAAGGTATGGCACAGAGCCTTGGGGTGACAGCTAGTTAGCTTTGTTTCTATGGTTACGTCCCCTGCTTAATACAGCTGTATTCTAATGTGACGAATTGTATTAGAAAGTGCCTTATAGTTAGTTAAATTCCATTGCCTTTGTCCCTCCTGCTCCTGTTCTCACAGCTCATTGGCTCTCTCCTATCTGCAGGACTTCATTAACCAGCTGATGGCTCTGGAGACAGCCATCACTCAGGCTCGGTCTCTGAAGGCCAAGTTTGCCACCTGTGAGGGCGGGACGGCAGAGGACACAGAAGAGCTAGAGAAGTAAGTTACACATGGTTTTATTTGAGCAGCGTGTCAGACAGAGACACAGAGAAAGACATTCTGTACAACTGTGAGCTGTTGTGACGCCAAACAGGGCCTCAAATGTAAACCATACACATCTGTAACGTTTGGTGACTTCATCTTACACAGTTAGTTGTGACAAAATCTGTCAATAGACCTAAACAGATGGTATTGCTGCTCTGTAGGACCACATTTTGAGAACTAAATCTGCTGAGGCAGCTCTTAGCTTCGATGCGCCACAAACCTGGAACTATCTCTTGTGAATTGTCTCTTTGTTTGTTTTCTTGTTCATTATAATCTGTTGATGCCTATGTTAAGCACTTTGAATTGCCTTTGTGACTGTATACATAAATAACCTGAACCAGAACCACTGAAGTCATGTTTAACTTCCTGCTCCAGGTTTGTGAGCTCTCTCCTGGAGGATCCGGAGGTGGTGGTGCTGGGGGCGGGGCAGGGACCGGCCGGCAGCATCATCCACAGGCTGTTCATCAACTCTCAGAGGGTAAGACCCCCCCTCTCCCCCTGGTTGTCTCATTATATGGCGGTGGTACTTCAGTGTATTGTTTCGTGTGTTTTCTCACTGTGATGTTGTTAAGTAGCTTTTTGAGGTAATGGGCAACCAGCGTTTCCTCAGATCTTCACTCATGATTTTTCTTATATATTTTTTTTATACATTTCCTGTATTCGAATGTATTTTTCTGTGTCTTTTCCTGCTGCTTACGTGAAGCTGGCTGACTTCACCAGTGACGAGGTAACCATAGCAACGAGACTTCCTGTAAACCTCTACCCCTCAACAGTCCCTGAGTAACACAGAAATAAGCAAACATGCCTGGTCTCCAGATTATTCTTTTAACTCATTTGACTAATTCATACCTCCAATAGAGTTGTGCAGGAATGAGTCCTAAAACCTGGACATTAGTGAGTGTTATTTACAAGATCTATGATTAACACAAGCTGAAGAGATTTCCAGGTTTTGTTCTACGACATATAATCAGTAAATACCCCACCCCACATTACCATCGCTAAGCCAAAGGCTACAAATGTTTAGCATTGAGCGCTTCCTTGTCTCATTTGGTTGTTTTTATGACACAAAGAAGTTTCAGGCATTCACCTGCGGGGGATTTTCTGACTTATTTCATGTTGTAGAACAAAACATGTAAATCTCTTCAGCTTGTGGTCTAACAGACTTTATTTCAGGCATCTGAACACACTCATGAAACCATTGACTTTGAGACAAGGAAACATGAAGTGGTCAAAGGCAGACTCATTTCCATGTTTTAGGACTCATTACTGAACAAAACACAACTGGTGCTACATGCCAAACGAAAGCTATCATCGACAGCGTTATGATGAGATCCTGGATTAGATTTTGATACAGAAAAAAGTCATATACATATGTACAGTATATTCCAAAGATGAATGTCATTGTGCACCGTTAAAGGAGGGGTAGAATGTAATCTTACTAAGACTGTGCTCTCGTTTTAGTCTCTAAAGTGAACCTTTGTTCCTGACTCATGGAGTTCAACATGATGTGTCCTTTAATCGTGATGGAATTGTTCTATTCAATGTAGAATAATTCAGTGGCACCAGTTACATGTTTGCCACAGATGGGTGACGAAGCTTACATGAGTGTGTTTACCTACTGTATAAACTGGTGTACCAGGCTGCAAACTACACACACCTCCACACCCTTCCTCTGCGGGTTAGTAACATTTACCTTCCCCCCCCCCCCCAAGGCTGCTCTCCTGTCCCCGATGGAGGATGAATTTGGGCTGGAGAAGAAGCCGGGCGGAGGCAGCAACAAGGTGCCGGACTTCCCCCCCCCGGCAGGGCGGGAGATCCTGCTGCGGACCTGCGTCCCCCGCCCGGCCCCCTACTCCAAAGCTCTGCCTCAGAGGCTCTTCTGCGTGCTGATGAAGGAGGAGTTCAGGCTGGCGGGGGCCTTCTCCTCAGACACCACTTTCTTCTGAGGCCCCTCTGAAACCATGTGCAGACCCCCTGCAGCCAGAGCAGGAGGAGCAGGGACGACGTTAACAGGATTTACTTTCTCTGTTGCTTGTTTGTGGGGACCATTCCTTGTTCAGTAAATGTTTTATTTAAGCATGACATGTTTGTGCTGGCTAGAGATTATATCTCGCCAACACTCATGAGCCTTATCGAGAAAGAGAGTGAGAATTATTCTCGTTCTCATATTGGTGAAACAGTACACTTTCACCCATGTATTACATCCCAACACATCTCTTATTTCAACTTTGGCATTTCAAAACACTTTACCAGAGCTTTAGACACAAGATGTCTCTTGTAAATGGGCAAAACTTCAAAAACATCAATTGTCTTTAGGGGAGATTTGATGTTTATGAAGGTTCTGAGATGGTATATAACACGCGTACTTCTGAGTAACAAGATACAAATGGCTACGTCAGTGTGTGCGCAGTAAGGGTTTAGCTGATAATACATTGTGGCATTTCCAGGTATAAGCATTTGCTAATACCTGTAAATAATGTGTTGGACAGGAATGCTAGGTAATAATAAATAGGTGCACTCACACATTAATATATCCCATTCTGAAGTACTATTACGTACTTATTTTTAGAAAATAAAGCTTTACTTATCGCAGCCTCAAAAGTGAGCCTTTATTCAAATGAGAAATGGTTGTATTGTCATCCAACCAATGCTCTGTCAGTGTATTATTAAAGTAACAGTGATATCCTCTGTGTGTACACAGCTGTACTGTGTTGTTGGAACAAAGAGCGTCTCACCTAGAAATAAACACTTGTTCTATCTCAGTCGCTGACTGGCCGTGTGTATGTACCGAGTTGGAGTTAGCAGAGTCTGGTCGGAGGAGGTCTTTTCTTTTGCGGCATCCACAGCACTTGATTGGCTGTTCAGAGCACTGTTCAGTAAAGGAGTCTCGTAGCTGTTTTTCTCTGACTGATTCCCCGTTTAGTTTATCGTGTGTACAAGTACGTATAGCTAAACTTAATGTGTGGTTGATGCAGTACACAGTCCTACCGATGGTGTCAAAAAGTATTTTAGCTCATTCAATGTCCATTTATTCTGTTGGGCGCTTTGGCTGAATTCTTACATGAACAGTGCTATACAAATAAAGTTATTATTATTATTATATAAAGTACAACAGTCATTCTTGTTTAGTTAAACTATACATACAAATGAATTGTGTGTATCCATGCCACTTATTCTTTTAACATAAATGATAACTTGGCTGGTTAGCGAGTAACATGTTTGTGAGGTAGTGCTGGAAGAAGTTCTTAAATCCTTTGCTTGAAAAAAACATTATTTATGTTTGACAATACGACACCATCAGTGTTGTGTAACTATACCATGGGTCTGTATCATAAAGTGTTACTCTTTGGTTCTCAAGTTGTTGTTTTATTGGTCATTGTATTTTCAAAATACATTGAATACATTATGCCTAAGAAGACAAATAACATTCCATCACAAAATTACTTTTCTCAGCAGTGTGGGTTCTTGGGTTTGTAAAAGGTCTAAAAGCAGTAAAAGAGATGCGGAAAATCCGTACAAGTTTGAAAATAATTAAGAAAAAATTGAGCCAGGTACAACCTGCTGACACTGTCAGGGTACACATTATGTTTTCACCTTTACATGAATAGAAAACCTACAAGAATACTTTTGGATTGCATCAAACAGCGTTCTACTCTCCTCGGTAAATGACAATATTCTTATCGGTCTCGTGGATCTTGATCTCGTACAGCAGGCTGGGCGGCAGCAGCTTCACCATGTGATCCCAGATGTAAACAGCCACGTTCTCAGTGGTGCTGAGTGGACAGAAGAGAGCAGGAATGAGTGTAATGTGAACACCATCTGGGGGAACTAAATGAAACTGAAGAGGAAACTCACCTGACAACTTTGGCAAAGTATGGGACGTCCTTATCCAGGTTGTTATGGTCCAGTGGAATCATGATGACTTCCTGTAGTACAGAATAAATGTCATTTAGTCAGTAAAAAGCCACAGAAGACACTGTTCTGCTGATTATTTCAGTTTTAAGGCCTGCAATGCTACTGTTCCGATTCACCCCACATTTCTCAACACAAAAACTTAAATGTTTGCATTTGATGTTGCTCTGTGTATGCCAGAAGGGTGAACTGTTTGCTATCACATAAGCCATATCAACTGTTGATCTAACTTGTGATAATGCCCAGTCTGTGACATTCTGCACCCAGGTGTCAGGAACTGTTAAAAATGCAGCTCGCTCATTGAGATATCACGTCGGATGATATAATAAAGTATTCCTTCTTCTGTTCTTACCTCGATGTGCGCCTTCAAGTCCGTCAGGTTCATGACCATCCCGGTGTGAGCATCGATCTGTGGGCGTTCACAGGAGGAGGGTCACACACACATCCAACAGATCGTTTGAGTTGGTCATTTAAGTGTTCTGGGGGAAATTGTGATGACTACAAATACATGAAGTGCATCAATTCTGTTCCTCCCTACTGAAGGAAACAAATGATGGTGCAGAAATAAATACTGAATTATACTATGAAATTCTATCTTATTCTTTTTTGAATTATCACTTACGAAACCTAAAATATTTCTCCAAATATAATTCATATTTAAAATGACAGATGGCTGATGAAGCTTGAAATATATTTAGAAAAATGGCTCAAAACGTAACAGTTTGATTTAGTTTAACAGATAGATACTGACCTTTCCACGCACTGTTACCTCCACTGTGGACAGACAGGAGGACATTGAATGAATGGGAATGGCAATGTAAAAGCAAGCAACATTTTTACAATATAAAGAGTGTGACAAACCTTTGTAGTTGTGTCCGTGACCGTTGGGATTGTTGCATTTTCCATAAACTCTTTTATTCTCCTCATCACTCAGGTGAATGCTGGAAAAGAAGTTCAAGTAAAAACAAGGAAGGAACATAAGAGAAGTCTTTATAGATGCACCTCGGACACTCAACTTTGGTTATTATCAATACATTGTTTTAATTCATCTGAAACCATTCTCTAGTTCTAGTTTCTCAAGTTGTAGATTTCCAAACCATGCGTTAAGATGCCAACGCTCTAGTGACTATTTGCTGATGACGTCATCAGCAAATATTCAGCACTGTGTAACTTTACAATACATGTCAAATCAAGCACTTCCTAAACCGGCAGAAACCAGGCGAAAGGGATGTCGAAAGGTATGTCAAAAATATATGAATTAAAAGACATACCCAGATAGCAAAATATGAGTGAATCAATGTTGAAATATGGTTAGGCAGAAATATTGAATCCATGTTGAAACCCGGACATTGAAATTAAACAGAAAGCGCAAATTGTTTTAATGTTGAATAAACGTTGGACTTTCAACCATAACTGACACTATCAATGTTGATTCAACCATCATCTAAATAGGAATCTACATGCACATTTTTGGTTGATTTTACATTGAATCAATGTTAGGAATCGACATTGATTCAACCATCATCCAAATGGGAATCTACATGTAAATTGTAGTTGATTTTATATTGAATCAGTGTTAGGAATCAATATTGATTCAACCATCATCTAAATGGGAATCTAAATGTAAAACTTACATTAAAATATTCAACTTTTCTAAGCATACTGTAACACATTAAAAAAGTGAATGTTTTTCACCAATGAGTTTTCTGCGTATAGGTCTACATCTTAACAGACCATTAACAAGTGCAACATCAATACTGTACTGAATGAAGTGGTCCAAACACACACTACACCATGTATTGTTGGCAGACGATTGTTATTAGCTTGTTCAAAATTACCTTGAATTACCATATTTCCCAAAATGTATGAAATCAAACTAAAAATGACAGAAAACATGATTTTAATATTCAAATTTATTTTAGAAAACAGGCAGCAATGCGTCCCTGAGCAAGACTCTTAACCTGTTATTGCTCCCCAAACGCTGTGGAATAGATGCAGAGGACACATCGTATGTGCAAATATACAGTGACACAAGATACCCCCATAAAAAAAGAGGGTGTGTAAGAACCATTGGTGCAACTCCAAACAAGAACAGCCTGAAGCTTCAAGTCTTCCATGAAGGCGAAGCTGTAAACATTTGACTTATTTTTGACTGTAAGAAAAACAGTCTATTGTCCATGAAAGAACAGTATTGTCTATGAGGCGGTAACCTTTGTACTGTATGCACAAGGAAAACACAGAGTGTGGTGGGGTACCCTAAGTTGGACTTGCGTTTGTTTCACTTGTGTTTGTTTCACTTGTGTTCCTTGGGATGCCTCCCTCGCGCTCTGGAGCATAACGAAGCCACTTCTTCACAGTTTCACTGAAGCCATTGTGGGTCAGCTTGGGGCAGCAGCTGAAAGACAAGATTACAAAAATAAGTGTGAGGAAGAGAGAGAGAGAGAGTGTGTGTATCCCATACAACTTCTGTTATAATAAGAAAATCACTCTCACTCTGTACAGTAACACAAGCTACAGTCAGCAGCCAGTTTGCTAAAAGACTGGACTGGAAAGAGGAGCAAACGGCTAGCCTGGCTCTATCCAGGTAATAACATTTGCATCCGAGCACCTCTAAAGCTCACCAATTAGGTTGTCTTTTTTTGGTTTATTTCTTATAGCTTCACCATCACCTGATTCCAACCTAACCTTTTTTGTTAGATTAAGTTCATGCTTTATTCTTCAACAGGGGATTACAGAGAGACATGAAACAAGGGCAGAGAAGAGACATAAAATACATTATAGGAGTTGGATTCAAACTCGGTACTATATAGCTCACAAAGAGCATAATTATGTTCTGAATCACCATCAGTCACACCTAACTCCCTAAACTTAAGCTAATAAGTGGTTTGCAGGGGAGGAAACTCACCAAACATGCAGTCTTGTATTGCCGGTTCCTTGAATGGCTTCTTGCTGCTGCAACGCTTGTCTTTCTTTCCAGCCCAGTTGTACCGACAGGCTAAGGCGTTAGTCAGAGCAGTTGCCAGCATCCGTCTGATCAGGTTCTCTGAATTGGTGCCTCCTACCAGAGCCAGGCGAGCAATCTAAATCAGACGAGAGAAACAAATAGGCCACTGCTTTAACTGTTGTATTGAGCTACGTTCTGTGGGACATACGTTAGAAACAGCACAACAGCACTCTTATTTCATACACAGAGACCAACTTTGTATTTTATACACTTGATACACTGATATTCCAGCCCATGGTATTCAGTCAAGTTCATGCCAGTCGTTATGTTTAACCACTTTAACCCTGGTGTCCCAATTTTGGTCATGTCAATATAAATGTTAGATATAAATGTTACTACAATTGTATGTGGTTGAGTAGCTAAGACTAGAATTATTTGTGGTTGAGTAGCTAAAGGGCAATAACTAAGCACATTTTGACCGCACTGATATTATCCACATTTCATAAATGAATGCAGTTCAGTCTGTCAAATTACCATCTTTTGACGGACTGATTCATTCTTCAGCAATGATTCAGCCTCATTGAAGTCATCTTCATTGGCGATTGGCAGCTGGATGGGGAACATATGGGTTGTGGCTGACCCTGGTCCCTGACTACCAGCCGGGGTCATGTTGCCCTCTGCTAACTCATTCTTGATGAACTGCACATCTCTGGACAGGCCCTTTACCACCACAAGTACTTCAGCGAGCATTGAAGTCATCTTCTGGATGGCAATGTCTTAAGAAAAATATAATTGAAAAGTGTAAAGTGAGAATTGAAAATAACCTGCAAATGACTCATGAGGAATTACACTAAGTCTAATAGACTTGCCTTTCAAAAGCAGCCTGGTGTCATCGCCGTGCATCTGTGTGGTTCCATCTGTAAAACGCAAACATTCATGAGACTTAATCACTGCACACATTTTGAAAGGTTATTAGGTGTGTGTGTGTGTGTGTGTGTGTGTGTGTGTGTGTGTGTGTGTGTGTGTGTGTGTGTGTGTGTGTGTGTGTGTGTGTGTGTGTGTGTGTGTGAATATATTGTGATCAAGTGTTTAGTCAGTAACAGGGGTCTCCCCTTCCCTACAGCTCTTTGGTAAACAGAAAAGGCATTTTCAGTATCCTATCAGGAGAGAGAACTCATACAGATTAATTGAATACACAGGACCACAATGGAAACAAGCCCTCAGGGCTTTTTGTTATCCCTGGCTTTTAGCATTATTGTATAACTGTGCCCCTGTACTTTTTTCAAACTGTTGATAAAGTATTCAATCAAAGAGGGCAGATGAACAAAGAAGAGAGCAATGATCATCATCAGAATATAGAGATTTAACCTTTTCACACACACACACACAGATCAGAAAATGTCTACAAATGTTAGATGATCGTCTTGTTCACTTACCATTGCAACCATGATCAGGCACTGACTGCATGGGATCAAACTGGTGGCAGTTTCCTCTAAAGAAGTCTAGAGGAGAGAAAAACAAATGCTGTAACATTTACACAAAAAACACGACTAGTGTGATTTGATTTGGCTACAAAGATATTACTTTACATTTTAGTAGTAAATTGGGTTCATTAGTGAGGAATACAATGGCATACCATTTTGTGCACGTTGTGGGGGTCCAAGGGGGGTGTACTGCACCGAGCCGTATCCCATTCCCGATATCCCTGTAGAAACAAAATCATTAGTTATATTTCACTATACTTTGGGAGTAGCAACATAACCTGATGTTCCAGCATATTGTTGTCAACTACCACAGGATGTCTGAACACAAAATCTGAATTGTAAGTCATACATATGTCAAATAGTATTCATTGAGTTCTGTGTCCCCGTCTCTCAAAACGTTAGTGTAGTGAAAGAGTAGGGCATCATACCAGTACTTGTACTTGCTCGCTGTGGGGCCTGTAGCTGTGGGGCCTGGAGCTGGTGGTAATGGGCAGCACCAAATCCTGACATCCCAGCTGAAACACACAGTACGAAATACAGTTATTAGCATAAGACACTATTGTAACCTCCCATGTAAGGAAATGTGTCTATGTGTGTGTATGTGTATACGTTTGTGTATGTGTGTGCCTGTATGTGTGTGTATCTGTGTGTGTATGTGTGTGTGTGTCTATGTATGTGTGTGCCTGTATGTGTATCTGTGTGTATGTGTATCTATGTGTGTGCATGTGTGTGTCTGTCTATGTGTGTATGTGTCTGTTAGTATGTGTGTCTGTTTGTATGTGTGTGTGTGTGTGTGTGTGTGTGTGTGTGTGTGTGTGTGTGTGTGTGTGTGTGTGTGTGTGTGTGTGTGTGTGTGTGTGTGTGTCTATGTATGTGTGTGTCTGTGTGTCTATGTATGTGTGTGTCTATATGTGTGTGTCTGTTTGTGTGTATGTGTATGTGTGTGTCTGTGTATGTATATTTATAAGATAAACTATATTTTTTGATCATCTGTCACATACATTCAAAACAGTTATTATGCTGACTTACATGCCACAGCCTCAGAAACCTGGAGTCATCCTCATGCAGAAATCCAGGCAGGGAGGAGAGCAGCACGTCGGCTATGGACGTCACCTTGATCCTTGAGTGCGAAAACATATCTTTGTTTTACTTTGGATGCTAAACAGCATAGCCACACAACAATTTATATCACAAGGGCTCTTCCATGACTGAAGAGATTACCATTTTGAAGCAATTGAGGCGTCTGCGATCCCACCTGTATCTCATTAGCACAACAACAAGGTGCAATAACATTAACACTGCTGTTCCCTCCCCAAACACAAGTATCTTAATAATAAATCTAAATCTATCAGGCTGACCCTCTGCCCCCCAACACACACACAGAAAATCCACTCTAGTATGATAATAAAACACCAAGAGGCTTAACCGACTCACCTGGAGGTCATAGGCGGTGAAGAGCTGAACTTCAGACACTTCACCTTTGCGTGCCGCCTTCTTCCTGAACAAGCTCAACAGCATGCCGATCCAACTCCGCGTAAAAGTGGTTCTTCAGGTTGAGGTTCGTTATCCTGTGAAACTCTGCACAAATATAAAATGACTATTTAATTCAGAGTACAATGTATATGTGGACTGAAGGCAGCAGAGATAAACAGAAACATGACATGCTAAATCTGAGTAAACATGCCAAAGTTATCAGTGACAAAGGCACACAAAATTATTATATAGTTGTAATATCTAAAATATTTTCGAGCATAAAATGGCGGCAGGCTCTTTTGTTACCGCATGGATGTCTGGGCACTGGGCAGGTTTTATTAACTTTTAGAGGCATAGAGGATTTACGTTAATTTTATCCACTAATGGTGTGCCACAACCGTGCGTTCTGCATGTTTTGTAAAAGCAAGCTTACTTGAAACCCATTGTAAAATGAATAGTCTAGTATTTCAAGTTAGCTTGCTTTTACAAACATGGATAAAATGAACGTAAATCCTCTATGCCTCTAAGTTAATAAAATATGCTCAGACATGCATGCAGTAACAAAAAAGAAGAAAAAAAACTGCCGCCATTTGCGGTTCGAATTTTCCAGAGAACTTTTGCAACACAAACGTTCCACTTTGAGATATAACTTAAAGCAATATAAAATACTGTCTTACACGTTTAATTCATTTTTCAAGTGAGGCAGATATTAAATCTAGGCTAGCTAACAAGAGCTCAAATCAAACACCATGCGACACAAAGTGCATTAGATGCAAAAATTAATAAAACATAATTTAAATACTGTGCAAAGGCAAGACGTAACTTACCAGAGTAGCGCGGTCAAATTCCGGCAGTGAGACTCGAGAGCACGGTGGGCAAAGTATACTTCTGAAAGTTTGAGTGATTTCATCCGAGAGGAGCTATAATGGCGGACTCAAATGAACGCATGGATGAGAGCAGTGAGGCACGTCGGGGGCGGAGCACATACGTGATGACATCAGACAGATTCAGTAAAAACATTTGAGTACAATCCCCAATATGACCCAAAGTGGATGAATACTGTATACACAATATTACAAATCAGTTCATAGTCATCAGAAAATTAGCGGTGAATTAACTTTTATAAATGTTTGGGTTAAAACAACCCATATTCTTCAAGAAGCTTGTACTGTTCGGTCTTACAGTGCAATAAATCGTTCTAACTCCACAACGATAGGTTTTTAGAATCCACCTTTCGGATATGTACAGCTCGCCAAGAGGCACACGTGGATGTCTTCGCCTTTCTCGTACGACACTCCCACCCAGAGTCCTGCACTTTCAGGGAGCCTCACAGAGGGTAAGACCTTTAGGCCATACTGTATGAAAACTTTGAAAAACAAACTTCTCGTAGGAATGTCGGACAGGGCATCCACGCGTGCGCCTTGATGAGCTGTACGACATATCCGAAAGGCCGATTCCAAAACCTTATAGTTATCGAGATATAACGCAAAATAGAAAGCCCCTTGACCCCAGCCAATTAAAGAGAACCGTAAGGCCGTGTGTGACGAAAGTTATATGGGCACGTTCGGGGCAGCGCGCTGACCCAGAATCTGGTGTTTGATTTTGAAAAAAATATTTTTCCAAGCCTTTGAGACAGTTATTTATGATTATCTTCGCCACTAGGGGTCGTACAGCTTCGAGACTGGCACCGTTGGATTCAGCGTCAGAAAGTAAGTCGGAATAGATATATTTTGATAAAAGACACACAAAAAAACAACAACATTAGAGTCCGAGACCTAGCCCATTCGATTCAACGTCCTTTTCTGAGTCTGAAAAAGTGTTTTTTAATTTAAAAAAGAAAAATGTTTTTAAAAAAAAGGAAAATCTGCAACTATTTCAAAAATCTGTAACTTCTTATTGAAAAGTTGTAGACCATTGATGTCACCTACCATTCGACTCAGCGTCATCCAATTAGTGGGGGGAGGCATAAAAAAAAAAGTCCCTAGCTCAATGAATGTTAGGGACCCAAAATAGTGTCACTACAAAGTACTACCAATCGAATCCAAATTGCCTGAAACGTGCTCCTAACTGTTTGTTGGGTGGTCAATTTTGGCCTCAACACAACATAGTAGGCTATAGTATGTTGAAAATATGTAAAAGATAGTTGGTCAAAAATATCAGAAATACTAACTAGGGATGGGAATTTGAAAGCAAATGTATATTCGAATATTCGACCCCCCAAAAAACGGTTAACCGGTTAACCGAAATGTACATATCCTATAAAAAAAAAATTGGGTAAAAAATGTTTTCCTAATTTTTTTTCAATAATTTTGGAAACAAATACATACATGTTCAAATAAGTGTAGAAACCAAGTCGAATTTGTCAAATGTATTGAACTGGTGATCACAGTTTGACAGCTATAGGCCTACAGATTTCATGTGCGGAGGCGATTCACAATCAGCCCAGCTGTAGAGAAGACCCTCTCAGCTGGAACGGAGGTTGCGGGTATAGCATGTATATATAAGTTTAATTTGGCATAGTTTGACCTCTACACCGCACTCACTAACCTGGTCGAAATATTTCCACACATTACTCCTTTTTGACGCCATGGTAATTATTTACACTCTAAGAAGAGTCCTACACAACGTAGGACTCTTCTTAGAGTGTAAATAATTACCGGACTATAACTGGTAAAATATGTTGAATACGCACGCTCATGAACCTCGCAATGGCTGCGGAGCGCATTTGCGCCACATTTGGGCCTAAGATGAGGTTTGAGTCTGCGTGATCTGCGTGTAGGGAGGGGCAGCAGCCATATCATTGGCAAGAACTATCTAGATCTGATGGATTTGGACATAAACACGAGTGAAGTATAACCGGACGCGAGAGAGAGAGATCAGCACCTGCAGCTCTGCCCGCTGTGAGGGACCGGTGAGCGGAGCAAAACACACCTTAGACGTCAACTAACACATTTAGCTATGGCACTGTCGTATATATATATACATTGAATTATTCAATTTGATAATATGTAATCAACTTAGGCATCACACCCAAAAGAAAAAAAATAATATTCATAACTCATATTCGAATACATGAATAATTATTCGAAACCTGAATAATTTTGAATATTCGAATATTCGATTAATCGTTCCCATCCCTAATACTAACATACTTTAGTATTAAAAAAACAAAAGAAAAAATGACATACTATAAAAAAAATTAAAGCACCAATTATTTACTCCCTACAGCAGGGGTGGGGAACCTTTTTCCTCTCAAGGGCCATTTCAATTTTTTCAACATCCTCAATGATTGACCTCTGCTTAAAAATCACAGCCCATTCATTTGGCCTTTCTTTCATGCTGTGCAAAGAAAAAGCAACCTCTTAGTCCAGATATCTTGCCATGACTCGCGTATGCATGGTTGTGGCATGACCACCAAACAGAAAGATATGGACACAAGATGTGTGCAAATACATTTAGTTCCCTATCCATGTGAACATGATTCATGATTTAAGTGTTAAGTGTTAACCTCCTCTAGGGGGGTCCGGGGGGGCATGCTCCGGGAAGTTGAAAGCATCAATCTGGTGCACTTTGAGAGCAAAATGAAGAGATCTATGGATACATCTCAACACCCATAATGAAACAGAACTGTAAGCAGATTTACTTTTTCTTTATGAATATTTTCCAAATCACTCTCCTTTGAAACTGTATTCTTGTTTATTAATAACAACTTGTTTTTACTGTCATATAGTATTTTATACCTGTTTTTTTTTGTATAACTATAATGATCATATAAAGATGTGCCTTTACCTCACTGGTTGTAGAAGCTTCTTATATTCGTTAGCATAGCTAGCTAACCAGATGCTAATAACAAAGAAGGTATTGACCAGTGGCGAGCCGTGACTTTTATACCTAGGCCCTCTGACCCCTACCCCTTCCCTCGAGTTATTACGTCACAGTGTATACTTCAGCGGAATATCAAAACAACGGCCCGGGGTGCAAAACGCATCAATGAAAGCGACCCTCTACCACACAAAACAACACCTGTAAATAACCCTATTTGTGTTCTTTGAAATTGAAAAGGATATTGCATGGTGTTTGTTACTTTCGTTGCAGTTGTATGTGTATGTATGTGTATTGTATGTGTAATTTGGCATGCTTTTATTTTGAAGGCGAGTTAACGCTATTGACAGGAAGTTGTTGTTGTTATGGAAACAAGAAAAGTTTCACAGCGGGCGGAACCCATGGATGTATAATAAGAACTGGATACAGCGTGGGAGGCGGGGCCTCATTCATTCCTATGAGAGTTGCTCATGAGCGCATGATGATAAAATGGCCCAACTTTTGAGAGAGTGAAACGTCACAGATTACCCGGCATGCCTGAGAAGTACCCGTATGTGCGCTCATAGCGCATGCGCAACTTTAACCAAAATGCTCGTTCACATCAAGCACGTCAATTTGCGTACACGTAACAGCACCGCACGTTCATGACAGCATGGATGGATTTGATATTAACGAGGCTGCAGTTAGCAGCTAGCGGCTAGCTAGTAATTATGCTAATGTGCACATCAATCGTTATGTATTTATATTACGCTGTAACAGGATCTAGTGATATCCAAGCAACAGAGCTTCATTTAGCATGAAAGAATGATTGCACTGTATATATATATATATATATATATATATATATATATATATATATATATATATATATATATATATATATATATATATATATAGGCCTATATATACTTATAATAATAAGTAATATTAACTTTATTTAATACAACATTTACGGGACAAGATGTAATCATACAGCCCATGTAGTATGATAATGAATTACAGCAAACATGTGCAATATATCCATTATTACAGCTCCGTGGGATGGCAGTAAGACGATATGGGTCCGTTCTTATTGTGCATCCATGGGTAAAGATAAACGCAACTCACATTGGTTTCTCAAACAGCATCTCTGTAAACTACGTGTATTCACTGAATTTCACTCTCTGCCTTTAACGGCTCGTTGTAGCTCCAATAGCTCCAGCCCCCACCCTCCCTGTGAGCACAGTGTGCTCTGATTGGTCGGGACACGTAACATGAACGTGCCGGGTGGCGCGGTCCCGTGGGTTAGATGCGCGTTCATAATGCAGAGGGAAATAACTCTCAGAATCACGTTATTAGCACATTATTACAACTTGAGGAACGAATGTTTTTAATAAGGGCTATACAAGTGTTCATACTGGGTAGTTTATTTAGTTTAAAAAAAATTATCCAACGATTTACAGACCATTCTTTCCCCATGTAAGTCAATGGGAAAAAGTGTTTCCGGGCCTGGCAACCAAACGGAAGTGTAGTACCGCCGTTTGGCGAGCACGATTATTTTCATGTGAGTCCGGCGCACTTCCTGGGGGCTTGGGCGGAACCAGAGCCCTAGGGCTCTGGGCGGAACTTGTCATAAAGTCCGCGATAATAACACCCACCCATTTAGAGGGAAGATATGATTGGTCAATTGTACTGTCATTTGACATTACTCTCTCGTTCAGTTACTATAGCGGGGCCCTCTGTGAATTCATAGCTGGACCGCCTGGACGTCCAACAGCTCCTCTCTTCACAGTAACTCGCAGAGACGAGCTTCTTTCATTTAACCCTTCACATTCCAACAGAAACTGAATAGGCAGATTCGAAGGATTTATTTCTTTGGAAATGTTATTTTAAATACAATTAAATCAAGTTATTTTGGTAAAACTAATGAAAAATATAACTAAAAAAATATATTAAAAAATATTTTATTTTTTTTAATGTTTTTAAATATTATTTTGTAGAATATCTTAGGCCCTCACAGAGAGGGCCCTGACGGCTCGCCACTGGTATTGACTGTATGCTCAGTATGACAGATGAACAGATCTCCACTGGGCTTTCAACTAAAGACACAGCCACGCAAAAACTGCGGCATGTGTACGGCTCCTTATGGGTGCTGCAATTTCTAAAGTCCCGGAGCGGCGTTCTGGTGCTCTCCGTCAGAACTGCACCCATAGACTGTATATATAAATGGACGTAGGGTCCGTGACGTCACCCATAGGATTCTGCAGAGTTGCCGTGAAGCCCTTAGTAGGCGGAGTCGGCCACTAACGGCTCGACAGTGACGTCAGAGTTCAACTCCCGCCTGCTCCAAATAAGGGCAAAGAGGCGGAGCCGAGGCGGGACCTGCTGCCACCGAGCTGGAAGTTCCAGAGCTAGCTGAAGCTACCAAGCTAAGCTAACATGCTCCCCATTTGCACACTGCCGTGGCATTTTACTTTTCTAAGGTAAGCGGACATGAAACTATTCAGCAAAACTATAAATAATAATCTAAGTTATTGAGTTTTTAGCATAAGACTTCAGAATCTTAAAACCCCTTAACGTTTGTATGCAATTGTGCTAAATTCAACACTGGAATCAAGCAAATATTAATATGTTTGCATGACATTAGTTATTTGTATTTTGATATCACTTAACTACACGTTTAATACATTTAAGTCAAGCTAAGGTACATGTGATGGTAGCTAGTTAGTGCTCTTACCTGTGAGGCCTCCTCCAAACAGCATAATAACCAGACTGTATCATTAAAACTAAGTACCAGTTCTAGATCCTTGACTTTAGACAAACAATTCAAAAGACAACATGTATTTAAAGACCAATCTTTATTTGAATGTGCCTCTTAACCTGATATATTAGTTATACAGTAATAGTATTGACAATCTAAAAAAACTGAGCAACTCAACAGTCAAATTTATGTTTCTTATTGTCTAAAGCATTTATTATTTTCATTTTCATATTCAGTGTGGACGGATTGAGACAGCGTGGTGTCCAGAGAGCTGCAGAGACTTCAGGGAGAAACCTCCGTGTGATGGACGTCCAGTCTGTTGGTGTGGAGAGGACTGAGGGTCTTTCCTCAGCGAGGAGGACCAGGCCTGATGGAGGAGCCCATGCTGGGCACAGCTGATACCAACTGCACAGGCCTAGTCTGTCATGTTATTTGACTAAATGTGTTTACTTATACATTTAATAGGTTTACACCTTCTGTCCATATGTGCTTTTTATTTAAAACATTTGATTAACTTTTGGTTCACATTTCAATAAATTGTATTTGTACTCCTTTCGTCCATTATTCTTACTGAAAATGTTAGATCACACATTCACATCTGACTGAAGATTGGCCCCATTTATTTGTGACGTTGCAAACTCTGCGGTACAAGGCACAAGTGATGTGAAGCTCATAAAGCGAGGCAAATAGAAATAATCAGCTGATGGAGTGTAGATATGGAAATAGGTGCATTCGATCAGCTGACTGTTTTTACAATAAAAGTAGTTTCTTAGTGAATGTCCTGTACTGGTCTTAAAATCTCATAACATCAGCTTTGAATGTTCCTCTTGGATGTTCTTCTTGACCCTCAGAGAAGGAGAAAATGTTGTGTCGTTCAGACATGTCCTTTCCTAACAAAAATGACAGGAAACATAAAACATATTATTGCAGAACAAGTGTGTTATTTATGAAAGCGGTGTGTTTGTGTGTTTAGGGGCTGTAGATATCATTATTTTGTAATTGTAATGTTTTTTTTTTATTTCAACAGTGAGCTACAAAGACAATCAGATTATGAATGAACAGTATGAAGTTCATCAACATTGAAATATATGTTATTATCAAAATAATATTTAACTGTTATCAAAACGTAGTGCAACTGTAGAAGCTTGCTCTGTTGTCTCACTGAAAGAATCACTTTTTCCACGTTTTTTTACAGACAATATTGAGAGATAAATAGTAGCAGTTCTCACTATGTGTTAAATATCTTTGCCTTCAATACATTAAATTAGAAAGCTGACCAAATCATAGTGCTTGTTAATATCTAAATGTAACCTTTTGCATGGAAAAAAACCTCAACTTAACTGATGTGTAGGTGATCTAGTATTTAGTATTGTTTAATGTAATGTATATCAGTGTATTAAAGTCAATACTTCATTTATTTAAACAAATATCTTGATTCTTTGTACAGTATGAAAAAAAGAGTATTTGTACCTGTGCTGAAGTTCACTGCTGTGAGGAGTCCAGTTCTGTCTCTCACTCTCTGGTCCAGCCTGTCTGCATCACCTGGACACCTTAAACAAACAGATATATATGTAAAGTACCATGTGTACAAACAATATAACTGATTCTCTTCTGTTGAACATGTTGGATTGTGTATTGTCCGAGTCAGGGTCCTTTTTATTTTACTGTAACTTTGGAAGTTGTGTTACCAATGCTTACTGTTTATTTGATACCCATTTGGTAATGCAATTAATAAAAACAACAAGGTTTGGGTTCGTTCTTCAGATGACTGTGACGTTAACGTGTAAGCTCAATAATGAACTCCAGCTCAACCAACCATATTGTAATATCTAAGTAATCATCTTGAAATATGACATTAATAATTGTAATATACACATCTTATTGTGAGGTTGATTTCACATACACTACTTCGACGTTAGCTTGTCTACATACTTGAGCATAGCCAATTTAAATTAACCTTAGCGATGCATACAGTTCCTACCTACATAGGCTAATAAAATATCTCTCTACGTTACAAGGATGACCTTATTTTATCAACCTCAAACAGAAGACGTTTGTTCAACAGTATTATCCCACTTAATGTCTATTTCGTTTTAACCTTTATATATACAGTCTATTATTTTAACTTGGAGGCTACGATTAGCATCGTTAGCACCGATGTAGCTACCACACGCTACACGCTAACCCAAGCCTTAACATTCATTACGTAGCTGATTCAAATCATTAACACATAAATAAAGCCCTCGAATTTCACTTACCGCAAAACCGCATTCATGCACCGTCTGTTTTAACCGCAGAGCGAGTCACAATAGTCCGATATATAAGCATGAACAACAAACAACCACGGCCGGCTTCAAGTTGTGTTTACTGGATGAGCTGAGCAGGCAGAGTCCCTGTAGCTTCACGGAGCAGCTAGCAGAGAGACAAGAAGCTAGCAGCAGCAGTCACTTGACAGAGCCGTCACTCAATGTGACCACGCCCTAATGTATGTAAAAACGTTAAGACCTAATATAAATAAAAGGGTCGTGTTAGAAAACAATTCACTCACAGATCCATAATCATGAAGGTGGAATCTAACTATATCGATAATAAAAATGTATGGAGCCAGGGGTAGAAACATGTTTTTTTCTGCTGTAAAGTTGGGCATTTTAACATGGGGGTCTATGGAAATTGCTCCTTTCTGCAGCCATCGCCTATCGGCCAATATATGAACTGCAGTGTGTGGCACTTCCGTATTGGCGTCCCGGCTGCGTCTATCGTTATTCCAACCCAGTTTAGATTTAACCACGCCCACTTCCGCATTACGCAAGAACGTAGCTCTACGCGATAGCGTCATAGACTTCTTCTTCGGCAGTTATAGCAACCTGGCGTTACATCCCTATGGTTACATCACTGCCTCACGCGGCACACCCGCGAAATCTGAATCTGCGGCACACCCGCGAATCTGACAAGCGAAATACCGTCCTTTTAAACGATAATAGTGCTTCTATAATAGTGCTTCTTTGTCAATATGACTGACGACCACACTTATGCAGTGCTGAGGTAATGTTAATTCATCATTTAATATTAATTCCTGATGGATATAAGAGGGATACATTAGCAAACATCTGTATATATAGCCTATATAATGTTTCGTTTTTTTGTTTGTCATGTAACATATTAACGTTTTGACCTTCTGTTTAGGATGTAAAGGTATCTATTTAATATTTTATTTAATGTCTATGTTGTTATATAATACAACATATAACATTTGACATTAATAACATATTAACGTTTGTAAAATGTAAAAATGAAATGTTGGGACATTTATAAAAATGTATTCCTTTACATAAAAGTGCTTTCCAGAGGTGTAAGAAGTGATAAGATCTTGTACTTAAGTAAAGGTACAAGTACCAGAGTGTAGAAATACTCAAGTATAAGTACTAAAGTATTAGCATCAGAATAGTACCTGAATAACTATAGGCTCTTGTTTTTGCTTTCATTTGAGACCTCGTGTTTTAGTGTGCTCTGGAGGCACACAGAACAATATGGAGTACCCGCAGTTGAAGGTATCTGATAAGACCTATCTCTCAATACTATGATGAACATCAAATTACATCGGATGTGTTTGCTCATATCAATGCCTCACCTAAACATAGACAGAGGGTGTCGTTTTTCTCATACTGATATTCTGAACAATCTGTGCTGTTGTATTTGCTGTAAAGTGTCTCTACTGTAGGATAATTCTATTATATGTACAGCACTTTGGCTCCACCAAACATCGTTTATAAATGTGCTATATAAATAAAACTTGATTTGATTACACATCATCATCATCATCTAAACTATACCACTTAATAACAGACTTATTGTCCAGATAAAAGACAAGGCATTACAAAGAATAACATGCAAGCACATGAAGTACATGTAAAGAGAATATAAACATTTTAGCATAACTATACCAATGTTTTAGGATTTTGAGGGTTGGATTTTTATTTTTCAGACTTTTTAAGCCTGCCAGTATAATGTGTTTTTACTCTAGTTCTAAGTAAAGTCAGTACATTTTAAACCTCATGGTCCTCTTTAGTTCTTCAGATCATGGCACAACTCTTACTGGTATTCTGAGCTGACACAGTATTATGTGTGTGGATTTTAACATGGAGGGTGGATGTTACCCGACCCAGGTTGGGGAAGCGGGTGCTTTTCAAAGTAAGTGTTGTCTTGTTGATATTTCTTGAAGTTACCTTTTAATGATCCTTTTTACTTTGACCTGCACTATAATAAATCTGCTTTATTTTGTTCAGGCAAGTTATAAGTGTCAGCATAGGGTGAACCCGAGAGCAGCCAAAAGCAGCAAGAACACCTGCTGTCAAGCAAAAATGCACACGACACTCAAGAGTACTCGTGGGGAAATTAAGTGAGTTTACTGATCCACATACTTATTATTTCACGTTTAGCTTTTTTTACATAATATTGATATATATATTGATTTATGTTATAGGACCGAAGACCCACACACCCTCTACACGCTCTGACTCCTCTTCACCCCCATCCCTCTGTTTAGAGGCAGGACACTGGTATTCAGTGCCCCTCTACACGCTCTGACTCCTCTTCACCCCCATCCCTCTGTTTAGAGGCAGGACACTGGTATTCAGTGCCCCTCTACACGCTCTGACTCCTCTTCACCCCCATCCCTCTGTTTAGAGGCAGGACACTGGTATTCAGTGCCCCTCTACACGCTCTGACTCCTCTTCACCGCCATCCCTCTGTTTAGAGGCAGGACACTGGTATTCAGTGCCCCTCTACACCCTTTATGTACCTGTTTGTATATGTGTATGCCTTTCTTTCTCATTTGTTTTTCACCTTATGTCTTTGTCATATCTTATCCCATTTATGGCCTGTACTTTGTCGTGGTAAGTGGGCTTTTTACCAAATCAGGCCTCAAGGTGTATCTCAAATGCTGAAATATAACCTCCCTGTTAATACAAATGCATTACCCTACATCACAGTTTTACATGACTAAAGGTCCACTGCCCTCTGCAGTCATGAAATCTTTCCAGAGGCTGGTGTTGATCCAACCTAAAGGACATCAGATGACCCCTGCTTGACCTCCTGCAGTTGATGCAAACAGGTAAGTGGATCATGCAGTCAACTTGGGATTGTATCCTGGGACTTCAGCATTCAGCAGTCCCCTGTTCCTACCTCACCCCTCCCACTGTCCCAGCCTTCACCTGGTGAGACATATACACCAATTAAAAGGCATGATTATTACACAGTCAACCCTTATTCAGAGTGCCTAATAAATGTATTTTTTTTTTTACAGTGCGGATTTTGGCTTTTTTGGGACCATCGCACATGTGTGTAAGTAACAAGTATGCTGTATAATCTGCAACAACTGTCAGGTGGTGTTATTGATTATCTTTGCAAAAGAGCCCCCACCAATATTGATTTTGAAAAATATCTTTTAATTGAAATATGGGAGCAAAAACAAAAGGGTCGAAATGATCATACCATATTGTGTTATTATTGCAACTGTTTTTATTATATTGTGTTGTTTTGTTTATATATATATGTATGTGTGTGTGTACAAATGAATTAATATAAAGTGTATATATGTGAGTGTGTGTATAAATGAATGAATACATCTGTGTGTATACATGAATAAATACATGTGTGAGTACATATAAGTGTGTGTTTATATGTTTATAAATGAATAAATGTGTGTGTATATATATATATATATATATAAAACAGTATCATTAAATAATGCTGTGTGTGTATAAATGAATGAATACATCTGTGTATATTTATGAATAAATACATGTGTGAGTACATATAAGTGTGTGTGTATATGAATAAATGTATATATAAAATAGTATCATTAAATAATGCTGTCAGATAAATGAAGTACACAGTAATAGTCAAGGTTATATTCAATATTCTGCACTTACACCAGCTGATAAGATATTTAAAACGTCTTTTGTTTGTCCTGAAAACGACATTTGAGAATACACACAGGCTATTTATAGATGATAAAACACCAGTAATACAATCTCAGGACTCTTCGATAAAAAACAACTATTCAATATCCTGCTTTACCGCGACCGCTATAACTGCCGAAGAAGAAGTCTATGACGCTATCGCGTAGAGCTACGTTCTTGCGTAATGCGGAAGTGGGCGTGGTTAAATCTAAACTGGGTTGGAATAACGATAGACGCGTCCCGGCTGTTCCCCAGAGTTTGCCCCTTGACTGCACCCCTGTCAGACGAGACATATACCACGTGATGACACGTTAGGCTCGTGTTGTGTTCAAGGACCATGACCGTTGCCAGGAAAAACAGGCACTCGCTTGTTTAATTATTTTGCGGTCTAGATTTCTTTTTTCTTTTTTGCGTGTGTTTATAAATTACCTCGAGGGCCATACCAAATGGTCTCGCGGGCCGTATACGGCCCGGGGGCCGGAGGTTCCCCACCCCTGCCCTACAGGGTGTACTTTGAGGGTTTGTGACTCTGCAGACCGTTAACATGCAGAAAAACCTTCATAACACACAAGGGGACGGGTAATAACCGGAAAAGCATGACATGGGACCTTAAACAATTTCTTACACACAGAAATTATGATGATACGAAATAAAAAATGCAAGTAAGCAAGTAAAAATGATGACAGAAATAGGAGCTTAAACTGTTACTATAAATAACAGGGGCGGGGGGCGTCCATGTAAAATACAGATATGAATACTAATCCACATGACAATATGATAATTACAATAAATATATTAATATATAAAACGTCAAATGTATAAACGTTATAGCCTATTGCAATTTCCATTTTTGTATAATATATGGAGCAGCCCTATAAATAAACCAACAGGTAAAGTCAGTGCTCTATTTATTTAAAGTGCAATAAATATTGTTTCACTTATACATACAAGTGATAAACAATTGTAATTTCAATATAGTGATAATCATTTTGGCAATAATCATGCAGGATAATGTCTATTCATGGACTACACATGTGCAGAAATCTCGTTTAAATTCCAAATATTTTCCTACGTCGCCGACAGCACGTGAAGGTAGCACCAGCAGTTTACGTATCTATGGCTTCAGATAAACTATAAATCCCACAAGACAATAATAAAACAGAGATATAAAACTGCCAAAGGTTTTGTTCAATTAAAAATGTTTGGCAGTAAACAAGGATGGCTATCGGTAACATTGAACGGTCGCTTGTTTTACACTGTAGACAGGAAACGGACTTCCATACCGGGAAACAGCCCTATATCCGTCGAGTATTCACCATTTCTGTCCTGACATAAAACGGCTACCTTTAATTTAATTACGAACAACCCTACAACCTGGTCACGCTTCCCAACTTCTATCGGCACAAACCAGTATTACCGCGAGATTTAGGTAATACGTATATAACGGTCTGTAAATAAAAACGTAATGACGTAGCTGCTACCTGTGGAGTCGGTGGCAGGCGCTGAAGCTCTGGACTCGGGTGATGTATCCGAGCCGCTCCGCTGCACCGTCGGTCACTGAGGATCCAGCCATGGTCGATATTCTACCTGAGAGAGGGTCCGGAGACTGTTTGCTTAGAGCTGGGATGAGCAGGATGAGAAGGTCCGCTGCTGCTCGAAGCTCCCGCCCCCCGTGACTCAAACTGCCCGGCCATTGGCTCAAAGCAGGGCGTAAAGTATCTCACATGTCCAAGATAGTTATCAAAAGCCCTCAGGCAAACATCAGTCTGGATACAATGCATTCTATTAAAACTAAAGAGGAGAGATTGGTTTTATATTAAAGAACATTTGCTAAAATGGTGAGAAAACACTACTCGAGTAGGCCTATAGGCTTTATTTTTGCATTTGTGATTAGAGATAATGATCAGTAGCTCTATCTGTAGACCTGGCTTGCGGTCTTCATCTAAAAGCCCAAATAAAATTCTGAAATTGTATATATTTATATTTATATAAATATATACATATAATAATAATAATAATTCGTTTATTTTATATAGGCGCCTTTCAAGGCTCTCAAGGTCGCCGTACAAACACATAACACATCCTTGTTTGTCCACCCTCCCTCATACTGTAAAGCGTCTTTGAGTTGTGAAAAGCGCTATATAAATAAAATGCATTATTATTATTATTATTATTATAAAAAACAAGATACACAATACATAACACCAGCATAAGAGACATAAACAAGACAATGCAGTATATAAATCAATCAAATAACCAAATAAATAAAAACAGAGGATGTGTGATGGATAATGATCAGGGTGGATATGCGAGTGTGAAGAGATGTGTTTTGAGGCGTGATTTGAAAATGGGGAGAGAGTCAGTGTTGCGGATGTCAGGTGGGAGGGAGTTCCAGAGGCGGGGTGCAGAGCGGCTGAAGGCTCTAGATCCCATGGTGGTTAAACGGAAGGGGGGTGCAGTGAGGCTGAGGGAAGCAGAAGATCTGAGTGTGCGGATGGGTGTGTTGATGTGCAAGAGGTCGGAGAGGTACAGAGGAGTGAGGTTATGGATGGCCTTAAAGGCGAGGAACAGAATCTTAAAAACGATACGGGATTTGACGGGGAGCCAGTGAAGTTGCTGAAGAACAGGAGTGATGTGGTTAATGGAGGGGGTTCTGGTGATGATGCGGGCGGCAGAGTTCTGAACCAGTTGAAGTCTGTGGATGGATTTGAGAGGGAGACCAAAGAGAAGGGAGTTGCAGTAGTCGATGCGGGAAGTGACCAGGGTGTGAACAAGAATGGCAGTGGTCTTAGGGTTAAGGGACGGGCGGAGGCGGTTGATGTTGCGTAGATGGAAATAGGCAGACCGAGTGATATTACTGATGTGAGATTTGAATGAAAGTGTGCCGTCTAGGATGACACCCAGACTCTTAACCTGAGGGGAGGGGGAGACTGAAGAGTTGTCTATAGTAATGGAGAAACTGTCAGGTTTGGTTAGGGTGGATTTTGTGCCAATGAGGAGAACCTCGGTTTTACAGTCAGACAGGGAGGATGGAGGGAGGATGGTGGTTGGTTTTGAGGACAAGTAGAGCTGGGTGTCATCCGCGTAGCAATGAAAGTGGATGTTGTGTTTACGGAAGATATTGCCAAGAGGAAGTAAATAGATGATAGAAAGAAGAGGCCCCAGGACAGAGCCCTGGGGAACACTGGTCGTGTATGTGTATGTGTGTGTGTGTGTGTGTGTGTGTGTGTGTGTGTGTGTGTGTGTGTGTGTGTGTGTGTGTGTGTGTGTGTGTGTGTGTGTGTGTGTGTGTGTGTGTGTGTGTGTGTGTGTGTGTGTGTGTGTGTGTGTGTGTGTCCCCGCATCTGTAGCCTGTTATTGTCTCATTATACCGCACTGTGAATGAATTAAAAGTAAATATATAAGTCATCATGAACACATCTGTCCATCAGACAGAGGGCTGCTGTGCCTCCTGTCATCATTAATGGACGTCTCTTTAAAATGACCGCTCAGAGGAGAGGAGTTCTCATTTCTCTAACCGCCTGCTGCTTCCCCTCCTCTCTCTCTTAATTTCATAAGGAGGGGAGTTAGAGAAATGAGAAAGGGCCCAGGAGTGCAAAAAGCAGTAAAGTGAAAAGTAATGTACACAATCTACAGAATAAAATATAGAATGAATTGAATGATGAATAAACAGTGAAGGGTATGAATACACTAGATATACACAGCAGCCTGAGCAGTATGAACAGTGTGTATGAATACACTATATATACACAGCAGCCTGTGAGCAGTATGAACAGTGTGTATGAATATGCTAAGATATATAAAGTATGAAAACGGTAAGCAGTGCAAGTATAGTATAAAATATATAGATATTAATTTCATGATGATAAACATTGTGGAACAATGAGGAAAAATGTGAATGGAAGTGGCGACGTAAAACTGACACAAAACAACAACAAACTTTTGCCGAGCCAATTGGAGAGTTTCATCACCAGCACGTGGTAAAAACCACCAATGAGCGCTCAGCTCGAGATACCAGCGAGTCGTTTCCCATCAAGCATTTCGCTTCCACAGCCCGTGGAGAGGAACTGCGCCGCCGCGCCTCGCTCTCAAGGCTGCGGGCGTCTTTGTCCCGCGAGATTTCAACGTCTCATGTAGACGAGCCTCCGAGCCTCCAGAGCAAGTCGGACAAAATGACTAACCATCATGCAATGCTCTAGCAAGACGTTGATCGCAATTGCGTAGGTCTCGCTTGTCTCAAACAAGCCTCTTGTTTCGTGAAATTCTGGCAGAGATTGTGGCCTCTGGGTATTCACACGTCACAGTGCCCAGGAAGTAAACAATGGAAAATGAGAAATCTCCAACGAGGCGTTTTGGGGAGGTCTTTTCTGTGTTAGAGTTTTACTCCCTACAGGGTGTACTTTGAGGGTTTTTGACTCTGCAGACCGTTTACATGGATAAAAACCTTCATAACACACAAGGGGACAGGAAATAACCGGAAAAGCATGACATGGGACCTTTAAAACACAAACGTTCAATCTTTGTATAACAAGGTGAATAATAAAAAAAACTGTTCAATCAACTGTTGGACAATTAAATCCTTATGTACCATCTTCATATTTCCCTAATTATTAACCTTGCTTTAATCAAAACAAGAAAATATATATTCTTATAAACTGTTGAGAGATAACATTTTGATGTACAGCAGGGGTGTCCAAACTATGGCCCTGGGGCCAAATGCGGCCTGCGGGCCATTTTGAATCGGCCTTCAGCAAATTCAAAAAGTATAATGAAATATGGCCTACAAATAAAACTTGTGCTTTTCTTATATTGTACTACTTAAATATATATGTACCAATATATTACACAGTAGTATGCATGTGTCAATAAGCCCACTTTTAAAATAAATTCAGATAATTCATGTTGAAAACATTTTCTAACAAATCTTAGTTGATAAAAAAAAGCCCAATAACTTATTTCCATAACAAGCTGGAAATAGACCCTTCATATTTCCCCTTATTATAATCACTCTGAAGCTTCTGTTTTAAGGAGTGAGTTGCCAACAAGATAAATGAAAGAGAGCTGTGATGTAAGCTGTTTTTAAAAAAAAAAGCATAGTCATGTATCAAACCTAATTTATCTACATTTTGCTAACCTATAACTTACAGTAACTTACGAGGCAATATACCTATATAAGTGGCCCAGCCCTTTGTATATTTTTCTGTATGTGGCCCTCGGTGAAAAGAGTTTGGACACCCCTGATATACAGTATAAAAACATTGTACTGTAGATGCTTCAGAATTGGTCGAACTATAAAATATACAATTATTCCAAATAATATGGTATAAGTAGCAACAAGTACCCTTTAGTTAAAAAATGTGTTATAGTAGTAGTCAGATTATTGTAATGAATGATGCATGATTGTAAAACTGTTGCTTAATTAAGTCAAGCTTTTTTTCATTTGTGTCCTGCTGGATAGTTGAATCTAGAAAAATGCTTCATATTCTTCTGATTATCTTGTTTTTTGTTAGTAAAACGTGAAAATGTAATTTTACTGGCTAGTAGAGCCAAGTGTGCAATATTCTATCTTAAAGGGAGTACAGTATGAATAACAAGACAATAAAAGTAAAAGTACCTCTTAATTGTACGCTACAATACTTGAGTGAATGTGTTAATGGAACCTCTTACAGGTTTTCTGATAGCATTTAGCTTTGTCATGTATAAAAGAAAGGACTGGTATAAGGGTGGCTTGTTCACATCTTGTTAAGGTCACATGACAGTTGTTAAGGTCACATGACAGTTTGAGAGTCACGAACCAATTTAGCCATATCTCATCAGGATCACACATACTGTGAAAGAATATATTTAAAGACCAAGTTTAGGGGCGGGATTAAAAACAGGATTTCTGTGTTACATTACATTTCATAATACAAATCTATATATTACAAAGCATATGAAAAACTTAAGTTCTAGTGAAACCATGGCTAATCTTATGTTCATCATTAATGCCTCTTGTTAAAAAAAAGTAAATGTTGTGTATGCTTTTAATTCAAGTAATACAATTTATGTAATCCAAGAGTACCGGACTTTACTTATATTTTGTGATACTTAGATTAGGTTACTGATTTTAAAAAAATCCCAGGTATTTTGTCATTGAAATGCGATGGTAAAGACATTTGGAGTAATTTACCAAGGATGATAATGAGGATTATTATTACAACTGTAGGATCAGTTTACTCAAATTACAAAACACAAAAAGAGACGCTCCAAGTGGTACGGTATCTAACTATACAAAGCCGGGTAAAGATGTTTTTAAACCGTTGCCTATATTAGGATTAGGGGGTTAGCAACATATGTGTCATATACTGTAGACAGCACCGTTTATATCCTTTTTTATTATGCTATAACAGTGGTTTTAAGCAATGATACTGCACAAAACCCATGATGTGCAATCTATGATGCCTGATTAAATAAGACATCTAATCACAGATTTTTTAATTCTTTAACATGGTTGGTCAAATAACACCAAGCAAATGTCTCTGCAATGTGCAGTACTTTAAAAAGGTCTGGACATTTACAAGAGTCATTCTGAAAAAGAAGATGAAAAGGGCAGTAAAAGGATGGATGGGGAACAGTAAAAATTGCAGCCTATCAAGACAGTCAAAATAAAAATAAAATAATTTTGATCCAGGTGGAAAATTTAGGGCTATTTTGCTAAATACTGTTAAGATTCAAATGAACTCAAGAGATCCATTTGAATGTATAACTTCCCGTTTTTGTTGAGGAGCAACCAACATGTTTTTTCAACGTCATTTAATCTGGCCAGTGGGTGTTATACATGTAATAAAAAGTGTATTATCTGTAGGTCAATAAAGAGCAGGGGGAAATTATAACAATCACAATAACAATTAAAGCTGCAAGCAGCGTTGAGCGGGTCTTCGACGTTCCGCAGGCTGTTGTCCGCACGTCGACGTGTCTAGGTGTCTCGAGGACTCGGCCGTTGTAAAACGTGGGAAGTTTCAGGCCGATAGGACAATGTCTTTGAGTTACAGCAGTAATACAAACATTGTGTTTGATGGCGAGGGATCTGTCGCCATGGCAACGGCATTTGATGACACCCCATAATATGCTTAGATGTGTTGAGGGCCGCATCTTTATTAAACCTCTGAAGTTTTGTGCCATTTCGAGCATGTTAACTGGAGTTATGAGAAAAGCGTGTTTCACGGCGACCATTTTGTTACCATAGCAACGACATTTGACGAAATCTCAAAACTGACACATATATGTCTTGAGGGCTTGACGGTTAGCACACATGTGAAATTTTAACACTTTTTTAATATTTACACAGGAGTTATAGCAATATCGTGCTTAACGGCGAGGGAAGCGTTGCCATGGCAACAGCTTTTGAGGAAAACTCACTATTGTCATATTGAGGTGTTGAGGGCCAGACCATGAACTGTCATCTAAAGTGTGGTGCAGTTTAGACGATTTCCCATTGAATTACAACAACACCAGGTTTTTTGGCGAGGGATGTGTTGCCATGGCAACGGCATATGATGACATCTCATAATTGGCGTAGAGCTGTTGAGGGCCAGACCATTGACTGTCATCTGAAGTCTGGTGCAGTTTGGACCATTTTCCATTGAATTAGGACAACACCGTGTTTCATGGCGAGGGATGCGTTGCCATGGAAATGGCATAACATGACATCCCATAATTGGCGTAGAGCTGTGGCGGGCCCGACCATTAGCCATCATCTGAGGTCTGGTGCCGTTTGGACCATTTTCATAGGAGTAACAGCGACACCGTGTTTCATGGCGAGGGATCTGTTGCCATGGAAACGGCATATGATGACATCCCATAATTGGCATAGAGCTGTTGAGGGCCGGACCATTAATGATAGTTTGAAGTCTGGTGCTGTTTAGACGATTTTCCATGGAATTACAACATCGTATTTTTTGGCGAAGGATGCGTTTCCATGGCAACGGCATACGGTGAGATTTTAGATTTCACGTAGAGTTGTTGAGGCATGGACCAGTGATATAAAAGTGAAGATTGGGGGACGATGGGACCGTGTCCATTGGATTTACAGCGACACCGTTGTTTATGGCGAAGGATCCGTCGCCATGGTAACGCCAAATTAAGTAACATCAGATTTGTCCTAGAGCTGTTCAGGGCTGTAGTGTTAACCATCAGGTGAAGTTTGGTGGCGTTCTGAGTATGTCAGTTTGAGTTATGACATCATCGTGTTCCATGGCGAGGGACTGCCTAGCATCGAGCGAACGCGAACTTTGGCGCCAAATAACGGCTCCGCCGTGCGAAAGAAAAAAACTTCCGTGATAACTTTAAATTGCCCATGTCTCGTGAAGCTACCCGACGAATTTCGAGCCGTACGGATAAAGTCCCTAGGACAAGATAGATTTTGCGCGGAGGACGAAAAACGCGATAAATCGCGTTTTTCCGACACAAAATTCAAAATGGCCGACTTCCTGTATGTTATTTTATACCCCTCCAAGAGGCTTTTTGGTTCGTCTCCGCACCCTAGATATGCGTAGCGAGTTTTGTTCGTTTACGTGAAAGTTAAAGTAGGGGGAGTTAACGTTAAAAACGGAAGTGGGCGTGGCCTACGCAATTTTTGACGCAAAGTTCCGGAACCAATTACATATCTCAAGTTGCGCCACTTCTGATGCGCGTGCAAAATTTGGTGAGTTTTCACATATGTTGCGGGGGTCAAAAGTGCGTTCCAAAAGTTCAAATAATAATAATCGGTCCGATCTCAATAATGTGCTATTTAACATTAGCCCACCTCACTGTAGTGGCATGGGCTACCAGCTGCCATGATTTAGGCCACTTTTAATGGGCTTTTGCCCCATGTTTTCACTGTTTTTTGTGGGTTTTGCATGGTTATCGCTCGCTATGCGAGCGACTAAATTGATCGTACGATATCAATTATGCGAGTTGCAGTCACGTGGGCTCCGCCCACGCGACTGCAACTGCGCGACCGATTTCAATAGGGTCTTCGCCGACCTAGGTCTCAGACCCTAATAATAATTAAAGCTGCAAGCAGCGTTGAGCGGGTCTTCGACGCTCCGCAGGCTGTTGTCCGCACGTCGACGTGTGTGTCTAGGTGTCTCGAGGACTCGGCCGTTGGCAAACGTGGGAAGTGTCAGGCCGATCGGACAATATATTTAGGAATTACAGCAGTATCATAAACATTGTGTTTGATGGCGAGTGATCTGTCGCCACGGCAACGGCATTTGATGACACCCCATAATATGCTTAGATGTGTTGAGGGCTGCATCGTTATCAAACCTGTGAAGTGTTGTGCCGTTTGGAGCATGTTAACTGGAGTTATGAGAAAACCGTGTTTCACGGCGACCATTTTGTTACCATAGCAACGACATTTGAAGAAATCTCAAAACTGACACATATATGTCTCGAGGGCTTGACGGTTAGCACACATGTACAGTTTGAACAGTTTTTGACCATTTACACAGGACTTATAGAAATATCGTGCTTAACGGCGAGGGTTGTGTTGCCATGGCAACAGCTTTTGGGCATATTGAGGTGTTGAGGGCCGGACCATTAGCCATCATATGAAATCTGGTGACGTTTGGAAGTTTTTCCATTGAGTTAGGACAACACCGTGTTTCATGGCGAGGGACGCGTTGCCATGGAAACGGCATATGGTGACATCCCATAATTGACATAGAGCTGTTGAGGGCCAGACCATTAATGATAGTCTGAAGTCTGGTGGCGTTTGGACGATTTTCCATTGAATTACGACAACACCCTGTTTCATGGCGAGGGATCTGTTGCCATGGAAACGGCATATGATGACATCCCATAATTGGCATAGAGCTGTTGAGGGCCGGACCATTAGCCATCACATGAAGTCTGGTGCCGTTTGGACGATTTTCCATTGAATTACGACAACACCAGGTTTTATGGCCAGGCATGCGTTGCCATGGAAACGGCATATGATGACATCCCATAATTGGCATAGAGCTGTTGATGGCCGGACCATTAATGATAGTCTGAACTCTGGTGCGGTTTGGACGATTTTCCATGGAATTACAACATCGTATTTTTTGGCGAAGGATGCGTTTCCATGGCAACGGCATACGGTGAGATTTTAGATTTCACGTAGAGCTGTTGAGGCATGGACCAGTGATATAAAAGTGAAGATTGGGGGACGATGGGACCGTGTCCATTGGATTTACAGCGACACCGTTGTTTATGGCGAAGGATCCGTCGCCATGGTAACGCCAAATTAAGTAACATCAGATTTGTCCTAGAGCTGTTCAGGGCTGTAGTGTTAACCATCAGGTGAAGTTTGGTGGCGTTCTGAGTATGTCAGTTTGAGTTATGACATCATCGTGTTCCATGGCGAGGGACTGCCTAGCATCGAGCGAACGCGAACTTTGGCGCCAAATAACGGCTCCGCCGTGCGAAAGAAAAAAACTTCCGTGATAACTTTAAATTGCCCATGTCTCGTGAAGCTACCCGACGAATTTCGAGCCGTACGGATAAAGTCCCTAGGACAAGATAGATTTTGCGCGGAGGACGAAAAACGCGATAAATCGCGTTTTTCCGACACAAAATTCAAAATGGCCGACTTCCTGTATGTTATTTTATACCCCTCCAAGAGGCTTTTTGGTTCGTCTCCGCACCCTAGATATGCGTAGCGAGTTTTGTTCGTTTACGTGAAAGTTAAAGTAGGGGGAGTTAACGTTAAAAACGGAAGTGGGCGTGGCCTACGCAATTTTTGACGCAAAGTTCCGGAACCAATTACATATCTCAAGTTGCGCCACTTCTGATGCGCGTGCAAAATTTGGTGAGTTTTCACATATGTTGCGGGGGTCAAAAGTGCGTTCCAAAAGTTCAAATAATAATAATCGGTCCGATCTCAATAATGTGCTATTTAACATTAGCCCACCTCACTGTAGTGGCATGGGCTACCAGCTGCCATGATTTAGGCCACTTTTAATGGGCTTTTGCCCCATGTTTTCACTGTTTTTTGTGGGTTTTGCATGGTTATCGCTCGCTATGCGAGCGACTAAATTGATCGTACGATATCAATTATGCGAGTTGCAGTCACGTGGGCTCCGCCCACGCGACTGCAACTGCGCGACCGATTTCAATAGGGTCTTCGCCGACCTAGGTCTCAGACCCTAATAATAATTAAAGCTGCAAGCAGCGTTGAGCGGGTCTTCGACGCTCCGCAGGCTGTTGTCCGCACGTCGACGTGTGTGTCTAGGTGTCTCGAGGACTCGGCCGTTGGCAAACGTGGGAAGTGTCAGGCCGATCGGACAATATATTTAGGAATTACAGCAGTATCATAAACATTGTGTTTGATGGCGAGTGATCTGTCGCCACGGCAACGGCATTTGATGACACCCCATAATATGCTTAGATGTGTTGAGGGCTGCATCGTTATCAAACCTGTGAAGTGTTGTGCCGTTTGGAGCATGTTAACTGGAGTTATGAGAAAACCGTGTTTCACGGCGACCATTTTGTTACCATAGCAACGACATTTGAAGAAATCTCAAAACTGACACATATATGTCTCGAGGGCTTGACGGTTAGCACACATGTACAGTTTGAACAGTTTTTGACCATTTACACAGGACTTATAGAAATATCATGCTTAACGGCGAGGGTTGTGTTGCCATGGCAACAGCTTTTGGGCATATTGAGGTGTTGAGGGCCGGACCATTAGCCATCATATGAAATCTGGTGACGTTTGGAAGTTTTTCCATTGAGTTAGGACAACACCGTGTTTCATGGCGAGGGACGCGTTGCCATGGAAACGGCATATGGTGACATCCCATAATTGACATAGAGCTGTTGAGGGCCAGACCATTAATGATAGTCTGAAGTCTGGTGGCGTTTGGACGATTTTCCATTGAATTACGACAACACCCTGTTTCATGGCGAGGGATCTGTTGCCATGGAAACGGCATATGATGACATCCCATAATTGGCATAGAGCTGTTGAGGGCCGGACCATTAGCCATCACATGAAGTCTGGTGCCGTTTGGACGATTTTCCATTGAATTACGACAACACCAGGTTTTATGGCCAGGCATGCGTTGCCATGGAAACGGCATATGATGACATCCCATAATTGGCATAGAGCTGTTGATGGCCGGACCATTAATGATAGTCTGAACTCTGGTGCGGTTTGGACGATTTTCCATTGAATTACGACAACACCAGGTTTTATGGCGAGGGTTGCGTTACCATGGCAACGGCATATGATGACATCCCATAATTGGCATAGAGCTGTTGAGGGCCGGACCATTAACTGTCATGTGAAGTCTGGTGCAGTTTGGACCATTTTCCATTGACTTAAGACAACATTGTGTTTTATGGCGAGGCATGCGTTGCCATGGAAACGGCATATGATGACATCCCATAATTGGCATAGAGCTGTTGAGGGCCGGACCATTAATGATAGTCTGAAGTCTGGTGCGGTTTGGACGATTTTCCATAGAAATACGACAACACCAGGTTTTTTGGCGAGGGATGCGTTGCCATGGCAACGGCATATGATGACATCCCATAATTGGCATAGAGCTGTTGAGGGCCGGACCATTAACTGTCATGTGAAGTCTGGTGCAGTTTGGACCATTTTCCATTGACTTAAGACAACATTGTGTTTTATGGCGAGGCATGCGTTGCCATGGAAACGGCATATGATGACATCCCATAATTGGCATAGAGCTGTTGAGGGCCGGACCATTAATGATAGTCTGAAGTCTGGTGCGGTTTGGACGATTTTCCATAGAAATACGCCAACACCAGGTTTTTTGGCGAGGGATGCGTTACCATGGCAACGGCATATGATGACATCCCATAATTGGCATAGAGCTGTTGAGGGCCGGACCATTAACTGTCATGTGAAGTCTGGTGCCGTTTGGACCATTTTCCATTGACTTACGACAACACCAGATTTTTTGGCGAGGGATGCGTTGCCATGGAAACGGCATATGGTGACATCCCATAATTGACATAGAGCTGTTGAGGGCCGGACCATCAATGATAGTCTGAAGTCTGGTGCTGTTTGGACGATTTTCCATGGAATTACGACAACACCAGGTTTTATGGCGAGGGATGCGTTACCATGGCAACGGCATATGATGACATCCCATAATAGGCATAGAGCTGTTGAGGGCCGGACCATTAATGATAGTCTGAACTCTGGTGCGGTTTGGAGGATTTTCCATTGAATTACGACAACACCAGTTTTTTGGCGAGGGATGCGTTACCATGGCAACGGCATATGATGACATCCCATAATTGACATAGAGCTGTTGAGGGCCGGACCATTAATGATAGTCTGAAGTCTGGTGCGGTTTGGACGATTTTCCATTGACTTAAGACAACATTGTGTTTTATGGCGAGGCATGCGTTGCCATGGAAACAGCATATGATGACATCCCATAATTGGCATAGAGCTGTTGAGGGCCGGACCATTAATGATAGTCTGAAGTCTGGTGCGGTTTGGACGATTTTCCATAGAAATACGACAACACCAGGTTTTTTGGCGAGGGATGCGTTGCCATGGCAACGGCATATGATGACATCCCATAATTGGCATAGAGCTGTTGAGGGCCGGACCATTAATGATAGTCTGAAGTCTGGTGCGGTTTGGACGATTTTCCATGGAATTACGACAACATCAGTTTTTTGGCGAGGCATGCGTTACCATGGCAACGGCATATGATGACATCCCATAATTGACATAGAGCTGTTGAGGGCCGGACCATTAATGATAGTCTGAAGTCTGGTGCGGTTTGGACGATTTTCCATGGAATTACGACAACAGTCTATTGTCCATGAAAGAACAGTATTGTCTATGGGGCGGTAACCTTTGTACTGTATGCACAAGGAAAACACATTAGAGTGTGGTGGGGTACCCTAAGTTGGACTTGCGTTTGTTTCACTTGTGTTCGTTTGATTTGTGTTTCTTGGGATGCCTCCCTCGCGCTCTGGAGCATAACGAAGCCACTTCTTCACAGTTTCCCTGAAGCCATTGTGGGTCAGCTTGCGGTCGAACTGCAGCATCTGAAAGACAAGACACACACACACACACACACACACACACACACACACACACACACACACACACACACACACACACACACACACACACACACACACACACACACACACACACACACACACACACACACACACACACACACACACACGCACATCAGAAAATGTCTACAAATGTTAGATGATCGTCTTGTTCACTTACCATTGCAACCATGATCAGGCACTGACTGCATGGGATCAAACTGGTGGCAGTTTCCTCTAAAGAAGTCTAGAGGAGGGAAAAACAAATGCTGTAACATTTACACAAAAAACACGACTAGTGTGATTTGATTTGTCTACAAGAAAACTTTACATTTTAGTAGTAAATTGGGTTCATTAGTGAGGAATACAATGGCATACCATTTTGTGCACGTTGTGGGGGTCCAAGGGGGGTGTACTGCACCGAGCCGTATCCCATTCCCGATATCCCTGTAGAAACAAAATCATTAGTTATATTTCACTATACTTTGGGAGTAGCAACATAACCTGATGTTCCAGCATATTGTTGTCAACTACCACAGGATGTCTGAACACAAAATCTGAATTGTAAGTCATACATATGTCAAATAGTATTCAATGAGTTCTGTGTCCCCGTCTCTCAAAACGTTAGTGTAGTGAAAGAGTAGGGCATCATACCAGTACTTGTACTTGCTCGCTGTGGGGCCTGGAGCTGGTGGTAATGGGCAGCACCAAATCCTGACATCCCAGCTGAAACACACAGTAGGAAATAAAGTTATTAGCATATGACACTATTGTAACCTCCCATGTAAGGAAATGTGTCTATGTGTGTATGTGTGTAAGTTTGTGTATGTGTGTGCCTGTATGTGTGTGTATGTGTGTGTGTGCCTGTGTGTATGTGTATCTATGTGTGTGCATGTGTGTGTCTGTCTATGTGTGTGTGTCTGTTTGTATGTATGTGTGTCTGTTTGTATGTATGTGTGTCTGTTCGTGTGTGTGTGTGTGTGTGTGTGTCTGTTTGTGTGTCTGTTGGTGTGTATGTGTGTGCATGTGTATTTATAAGATAAACTATATTTTTTGATGATCTGTCACATACATTGAAAACAGTTGTTATGCTGACTTACATGCCACAGCCTCCGAAACCTGGAGTCATCCTCATGCAGAAATCCAGGCAGGGAGGAGAGCAGCACGTCGGCTATGGACGTCACCTTGATCCTTGAGTGCGAAAACATATCTTTGTTTTACTTTGGATGCTAAACAGCATAGCCACACAACAATTGATATCACAAGGGCTCTTCCATGACTGAAGAGATTACCATTTTGAAGCAATTGAGGCGTCTGCGATCCCACCTGTATCTCATTAGCACAACAGCAAGGTGCAATAAAATTAACACTGCTGTTCCCTCCCCAAACACAAGTATCTTAATAATACATCTAAATCTATCAGGCTGACCCTCTGCCCCCCAACACACACACAGAAAATCCACTCTAGTATGATAATAAAACACCAAGAGGCTTAACCGACTCACCTGGAGGTCATAGGCGGTGAAGAGCTGAACTTCAGACACTTCGCCTTTGCGTGGCGCCTTCTTCCTGAACAATATGGCGTTATATTTGTGCCTCTATCCTGAGCACGCAATGAAACATGTTGAGCATAGAAAATGCGATTGAGCTCGCACTTGAACATCTTTGAGCACAGAGAAATATATTTTCTCTCATAAAACTCCTGCTCCGTGTGCAAGCAGACCGCTGCACGCGCTCTCTCTCCCTCGCTCGCTCGACCTCTCCAGCCTGTGCGCGCTCAGCTTTGCCTGCGCTCGCTCAAGTTGTCACAGTGTTACAAATGTCCCACAAAACTAACCAATTGGAGAACTCGAGAAGGTCAATTCTGATTGGCTGGTCCAGCGCCATGTAGAGAGAAGAGTTGCGACAGCGGAAGTCTAAAATGCTTGATCGTCACGTGGTTCAGAGAGACTCAGAAAGTTCCCGGAAGTTCGTGGCGGGCCATTTGAATCACGATTTGAATGCATTGATAACAGGATAGAAATGACATTTTTGGTAATTAGTGGTCAATAAAGGTTTTGATTTGCAATATGTATACAACATATCGATATGTGTATGTAGTTACATCAATGTGTTTGTTGTTTTTTAAGTAAAATGTGCTAATATTTGAGGATTAAGATAAAATAAGAAGTACTTTATTGATACCAATTGGGGAAATGTTTACGCTGCAGCAGCAAAAGACAAGGAGGCATTGTACATTAGACAGTTAAAAGACTAGAATTAAACAATCGAAAATGTAAACATCTTAAATTGAAATAACATAGCATTACAACGTAGAAAGTAGAAAATATACATAGTGTGAACAGCTATCTTACCTGTTAACATATACATGTTAACAGGTAAGATGGCTAACGTTGCCTTGGTTAGAGCCTGTTGCTGTTGTTTATTGCTTTGAATTCTTTAAAACAAATATTATCTTCTTAAACCTGTATGGTAGTCAGGAGCATCACATCCTAATGTTTATTGATATATTTAGAGGGAAGGAAGGTTTCAAAATTCTGATTAGATACATTTCTACCATTTCTTTAATTCATGGTGGTTTCAGTAATCCCATGGTAATTGAGGACACAAGTAATCTAAAGTACTAATGTAATCTTTATGACTTTCAGAAAGGACAGGAGACCCACAGGTGCCTATCAATGATTGTCAACTGACAGCCCAATGAGTCAAAGCACTAGCAGCAGCAGCATGATGAGGATGTTAAATGTGTTGTTTTAGGAACATCCATTGTAAATAAATGGAATTCAATAAACATTGAATAGCATATCATGCAGTTTGTCTGTGCCTTTTCCTCTGTGTTGTCCTGGCATATAGTCTCCCCCATGATTTGCTGTGCTGCCGGGGGATGCTCCAAGCGCTCAGAGAAAGGAGTACACATGTAAGGTTTCCCCACTGACACAGAGAGGAAGAAAGAATGGCTGGCTCAAGTCAGCAGGAGCAATTTAACTATCACAAAAGACAACAACAGCAACTAAATATGTGAGGTAATCATATTTTTCACAAAACAAAGACCACACCATTGGGAAGCTTAACGTCTGTTTAATCAAAAATAAAGAACAGGGAGAGGCTTGCTAAACTCTGGGAGTTGAGACTCAGGTGCAGGGTGAGGGTCTCATTGCAGGTCTTCAGGCTCCATTGAATCCCTGTGGGGTTCTTGTGCTGAAAGAGGGAGACAGGAGAAAGGGTTAGATACATCTAGCAACCTATAGGATGGGAAATTGCTGACCTTTTTTAAACTTACCATGTGTTTTCACTCTCACTTAACCCTCCGGTATCATTCGATTGGACTACGCAAATTAGTCATTCGAGACAAAAATGTCCACTGCAAAATGCTTTGATAAAAACATTATATTAAAAGGTTTTTTTCACAACTTCTTTGGGTTCAATCTTTAAAGCAACTTCCGCCCTAATAGAAAATACCAAAAATGTAATCATTTTCAGGATTTTAACCCTTTAAATGCCATTTTGAAAACATGAAACCGCTGGGTTTTTTCATGATGAAAACAGAGAAAATGAGTTATTTTCCAAAAAATACATATCTGGGGACTGGCTCTTTTTTCTTATAACAGTCTTGGATATGTCAAAGATTATCAACAAAATGGATTTTTTTGCATTATTAGTTTTTGCACAAAATCAGATTGAACAAAAAAGTTACAAATTAGTCATTCGGGACAAAAATGTCCACTTCCAAACACTGCTCTAAAATGACAACAGATTAATATTTTAAAAAGCTTTTTGGGGTTAAATCTTTCAATCAACTTCAGTCCAGGCATGAGAATCACTCACCTTTCGGCGAAATTCGCCGTTTTGAATCCAAAATAGGTCGTTTGTGTGATTCATGTAGATCTGCAATAAAAATATTTTTGGGGTATGGGGGGGTCTGGGACCCGGAGTAATCTGCGGCCGCGAGCTGTTATGTGCCATCATGACACGCATGGTGTTCTTTTTTTATATATTATAATGCAGCGCGAGCTGTGTGCTCGAGTCTTCCTGCCTGTCGGCTCTGCTCATGGATGTATTATAAGGCTCTGCTGCTCCGCGAAGATGGTCTAGCTTCAGCAGCTACAATACCTACGGTGCGTTCGTTAATATTAACTGTGCGGTCCGGAGTCACTGTGGCACAGACTGGACCGCTGGTGAACAGCTGTTAGAACGGGCCGTTCAGGTGTTCAGAGCAGAGCTCACTGTCGGAGCGGCAGAGCGTGATGTGAACTGAAAAGTTTTTCTGTCGCAATATTATCGTTGAGCTAGCTAACTAGCTTACATTGTCACTCTCTGCTAACGTTAGCTTTAGCCTTAGTTTTCTAATAGTTTTTTTTTCATAGGCTATAAACGGAGGTGGTATAAGTATAGATATTGTACTTGAGTAAAAGTAGAAGCACTCAGATCTTGTACTAGAGTAAAAGTAGAAGTACTCAGATCTTGTACTTGATTAAAAGCAGAAATACTCAGATCTTGTACTTGAGTAAAAGTAGAAGTACTCAGGTCTTGTACTTGAGTAAAAGTACCAGAGTGTAGGAATACTCTGTTAGTAAAAGTACTGCATTCAAAATGTTACTCAAGTGAAAGTAGAAAAGTATTCTCATCAAAATATAGTTAAAGTAGCGACAGTAAAAGTAGTCGTTGTGCAGATTGGTCCATTTCAGAATAATATATATGATATGTTTTATAATGATTGATCATGAAAGTGTTCTCAAAGCTGGTGCAGCTAGTTTGAATGACTTTGTATACTGCAGGGTAGCTTGTGAATTTACTCCAGGTGGAACTAAAGTCTGATTTAACACTTGATTAGATTTCACATCATTCATCCAGATCTGTAAAGTAACTAAAGGTATTAATACATGTAGTGGAGTCAAAGTACACCATTTACCTCTGAACTGTAGAGGAGAAGAAGAACAAAGTAGCAAAACATTGAAATACTTAAATAAAGTACAAGTATCTCAAAATTGTACCCAAGTATAGTACTTGAGTTTATGAATTTAGTTACTTTACACCAGATGCCATAAAGATAGAAAGACTAAGCTTTGCACAGAGGCATGACAATAGATTTTCAAAATGCTCAACAGTGCTGCCAAAATTATAAAATGACTGCTACACAATTAAAATAAATGCTTTTATATATTTCTATTAGATGTGACTCTTTAGCGTTTCTGTTATTATTACCACTGCTGCTTTAGTTGTTTTGACTGCTAACATCCTGTTATTCCTCATTTTAAAGCCGATATTCCGTGGGGTCGGGGGGCTCGGGTCCTTGTCACCTTTTCCATACCTGATGAGTTTGCATCCCTGATAATACTTAGTAAGGAGGCCATAATATTTTTGACTCATGGCTGAAGTTAAGTTTCTCCAGCTCCCCAGGTTGGCAAAAAAATGCATCTCAAAATGCATCAGATTTATGCTTTAAAATATGGAATATTCAACATTTTCTTCCGGGGGAGCATTCCCCCGGACCCCCCTAGAGGGATAATATCCTTCTCACCTTTTTCACCCCTGACCCGTTTTCATGCCTGCTTCAGTCCTGATCAAAAATACCAAATGTTAAATTATGTTCAGGATTTTAACCCTTGAACTGCCAGTTTGAAAACATGAATTTGCGTTTTCTATGAAAAACATGCACAAAAAGGCAGTTATTTTCCATATAATGAATGTTGGGGGGGGTCGGCTTTTTTGTTTTTTTAACACAGTCTTGGATATGTCAAAGATTAGCAACAACATTGATTTTGGTTGATTATTAGTTTTTGCACAGAATCAGATTAAACAAAAAAGTCACACATTAGCCACTCGCGGACAAAAATGTCCCATCCACACCCATTATAACCACATCTTTTGATCTCTCCGCCATACCGGTATAAAATCATGCATTTTGTAATGTCAGGGTTTTATATTGGAGGAAAATAGTTCAATTTGTCCTTCTTACTCTATATCACCAGATGTGACATTTTACCATTGAATTACATGCTTGTCATTTCTTGGTTTCTTTGCCTGTTGTATAATGGGGCCCTGACAGCCATTGGATTACATGTATGCAACTAATATGATGGAGGTGTGTTGGTATGGATGTGGAAGAGTGGTATCAGCTGAGAAATGTGTGTGTGTGTGTGTGTGTGTGTGTGTGTGTGTGTGTGTGTGTGTGTGTGTGTGTGTGTGTGTGTGTGTGTGTCTGGGTGTACAGTGTGTGTGCACAGAGACAACAATATACAGTAGATTTGGTTTACAGCAAGTCGCAGTTTTCGCCTCATATCTTTCTTTCTTTCTCTCTCTCTCTTTCTCTCACTCCCTCATTCCCAAACTCATACACACTCTTACATATTAAACCTCCTTATACCTTGTATATGTGTGAGTGATTGTGTGTGAGAATGAGACAGGAGTAAGTGTGCTCTCATGGCGTTTTGTTTTTCATTTGTGCTGTTTCATGTGTCTTTGAGGTAAACAGATGTATGATCTTGACCCAGCTTGACCTCGATGTTTTGAATTGTTTGGAACTTCAAAGTCCTTTGATAATGTCTCTTTAGCAAACAGACATACACAGCCATACATACACTCCTTGAAGTAAATAAAAACACCTGGCTGCAAAGCCAAAGCTTCAAATATGTGTAGTTTGGCTGGATGGTCATTTCATTCCTGTGATACGCAACAAGCAGTAAGATGAAGAGGAGCTTCTCTGTGGGACAAGAGGTCTCATGCAGCCCGTAACTTCAGCTGCAGGAATCATCCTCTGAAACAGAAACACCCTGAGAAGGAGAATCTGGTGTGGATCTGAACTGTACTTGAAAGGAGTCAGCACAAAGATAAAACACTTTTTTGCCAAATAGTTTGACAAACAGTTCATTTATCAGATGGGGGCAGAGAAGAAGGAACAATTCTGCCCCGAATCCCACGTTGATACAGAGGAATCGATGAGGTCCTTTGCTGAGGAGGTTGAGGAGCTGCTGAGGAACTGCTGAGGAACAACACGATGGTGATGAGGTTGAGATGTATGAAGGACTACAAAACCTTTTGGATGAAAAAAGCCTGATGTTCACTAAAGTGCTTAGTGATCTCCTCCTCAATCACACCACAAATGGGATGATGGCACCAGAGATTGCCACAGGAGTAACAAGAATATTCGTTGCGCCGCCACGTGAAGCCATGCTTAGAGAAATTATCAGATGCTTGTGGTGGAGTCTGATCGTTCTTCGTCTGACTCTTCCCCTGAAAGTGGAGAGGACACAGAGGATCCCATCCCGTAGCTGCGCTACATTCCTCTGCACTATCCTATCCAATGTTTGCTCAAACATCTGTGGCATCAACATCCCTCCACTTTGCCACCGAACGTCCCCCATGCAGGTGTGTCATGTCGACAATACTGCTGATGATCTCAGGGGTAAAGAATAAATCAAAGAAGGATTCCACGTCATGAATTCTTATTTATGCCACTCGTAATGGCATAACGCGTGGGCCCTGAAACCAAACCTCTGGCAGCAGGAATGTAGCGCGGCGTTTCCTCGTGAGAGGGAAACCAGATTTGAAAATGTGTTGATGTCCACCCACTGCCATGACGGACACGATCCTCCGGATAGGATAGTGCAGAGGAATGAGGCGCAGCTACATTCCTCTGCACTATCCTATCCAATGTTTGCTCAAACATCTGTGGCATCAACATCCCTCCACTTTGCCACCGAACGTCCCCCATGCAGGTGTGTCATGTCGACAATACTGCTGATGATCTCAGGGGTAAAGAATAAATCAAAGAAGGATTCCACGTCATGAATTCTTATTTATGCCACTCGTAATTGTTACGATCTCAGGCACTTCGGATGTTGGACCCAATTGCAGACAGGGAGACAGAGGTAAAGTATTGTAAGATACTTTTCCATGACTGGCAAAAATGAACAAAAAGGTAACCACCAAAACTCTAGTCGAGATGACAAAACAACAGAGAACAAAAAATGAAGGCGCTCACGCAGTGAGGAATCAAAAACCTTTCATGAGTACCAGGAGCATAGACCTTACCATGACAATAGACAAGACGAACTGACACTGAACACTGGGAGACAGGGGAATTTAAACACAGGGTAACTAGACACAGGTGGGAACAATCAGGGGCGGGGCTGACACTGATGAGCACAGGAGACACACAAGGAGTGACAGGTGAAAACAATCAGGAAAATAGTAGTGATGGCGAGATGAAGCCTTATGAAGCTTTGAAGCTTTCCAGCCAATTGGTTCGCAAAAGGGTTCATCTCATGAGGCTTCATCATGGGCTTCATTTGAACACAAACCCCCTGTTGGTCAAAGTGTGTAAAACAGGCAGATTGGACATACAGTGTGCTCTATCTCATACCGAGTTCCCAATGAGTAAAGCCTTAGAATAACTATAAACAACGAACATTAAATCATATTTTCATGTCAACAATATTGTTTTTATTCCAGTTGAATGATTGTGATTGAAAAGCTTGGAGGCTACATTGCAAAGAGGGATTTGTATTCCTTCATAAACGTAACCATGTTGTAGCCTGAGAAAGGCTAAACCATATCAAAGAATACATTTATTAACTACATTATCTCATTTAGCTGTAGCTTTTATAAACAACAAAAAATACGTAGGCCTATTGACCAGTTGTTGAACCAGGGACCCTGCGGTCGTGAGTCAAATGCTTTCCAGCTGAGCCGCAGCCCACACACTGAATCTCCCTAAAAACACTGCACGATATTTATTCCTGTATTTATTCATTTATTTATTCATGTTTTTATTCCTACATTTATTTATGCTTGTATCTATTTATACTTATGACATGTTCCGACCTCTATATCAGTGAGGGTCTGAGCTCTCTTAATTCCATCGTGTCACCAGGCCCGGGTACAGGAGGGGTAATATGGTTCTTCTTATTATACATCCATGGGTATTATGAGCGTTGTGGTTCAACGGTTCAACCGATCGGAATCGCTTCCTGAAGCAGTCACGTGGTATTGACAGGCAGCGAGGCTTCATTTGTCATCGATGACGTCACTGGCCCAAAACGATACAAGCCTCGATACATGCTTCACAAAAAGCTTCGGGGATTACTCGACACACGCTCCGAAGCCTCGGCGCAATACGTAACATCACTAGAAATTAGACACACCAGGGAAACTAACGACAGACATGAAAACACAGGGAAACGAGACCAGACAATATACAGGGAGGAAAACATGACAAGGAGAACGGAAAAACACCCACACCTAGACATAGAAACGTGACATGACATAATAATCCTGACAGTAATGGCATAACGCGTGGGCCCTGAAACCAAACCTCTGGCAGCAGGAATGTAGCGCGGCATTTCCTCGTGAGAGGGAAACCAGATTTGAATTTTTTTTGATGTGCACCCACTGCCATGACGGACACGATCCTCCGGATAGGACAGTGCAGGGGAATGTAGCGCAGCTACATTCCTCTGCACTATCCTATCCAATGTTTGCTCAAATGTCTGTGGCATCAACATCCCTCCAGTTTGCCACAGAACGTCCCCCATGCAGGTGTGTCATGTCGACCATACTGCTGATGATCTCAGGGGTAAAGAATAAATCAAAGAAGGATTCCACGTCATGAATTCTTATTCATGCCACTCGTAATGGCATAACGCGTGGGCCCTGAAACCAAACCTCTGGCAGCAGGAATGTAGCGCGGCGTTTCCTCGTGAAAGGGAAACCAGATTTGAATTTTTTTTGATGTCCACCCACTGCCATGACGGACACGATCCTCCGGATAGGATAGTGCAGAGGAATGTAGCGCAGCTACGGGATGGGATCCTCTGTGTCCTCTCCACTTTCAGGGGAAGGGTCGGACGAAGAAGGATCAGACTCCACTACAAACTCCACATCAGATTCTCCTTCTCATGTTTGGCAAAAAAGTGTTTTATCTTTGTGCTGACTCCTTTCAAGCACAGTTCAGATCCACACCAGATTCTCCTTCTCAGGGTGTTTCTGTTTCAGAGGATGAGTCCTGCAGCTGAAGTTAGGGGCTGCATGAGCAGAGACCTCTTGTCCCACAGAGAAGCTCCTCTTCATCTTACTGCTTGTTGCGTATCACAGGAATGAAATGACCATCCAGCCAAACTACACATATTTGAAGCTTTGGCTTTGCAGCCAGGTGTTTTTATTTACTTCAAGGAGTGTATGTATGGCTGTGTATGTCTGTTTGCTAAAGAGACATTATCAAAGGACTTTGAAGTTCAAACAATTCAAAACATCGAGGTCAAGCTGTGTCAAGATCATACATATGTTTACCTCAAAGACACATGAAACAGCACAAATGAAAAACAAAACGCCATGAGAGCACACTTACTCCTGTCTCATTCTCACACACAATCACTCACACAAGGTATAAGAAGGTTTAATAAGAGTGTGTTTGAGTTTGGGAATGAGGGAGTGAGAGAAAAAGAGAGAAAGAAAGAAAGATATGAGGTGAAAACTGCGACTTGCTGTAAACCAAATCTACTGTATATTGTTGTCTCTGTACACACACACTGTACATCCACACACACACACACACACACACACACACACACACACACACACACACACACACACACACACACACACACACACACACACACACACACACACACACACACACACACACACACACACACACACACACACACACACACACACACACACACACACACACACACACACACACACACACACACACACACACACATTTCTCAGCTGATACCACTCTTCCACATCCATACCATCATATTAGTTGCATACATGTATTCCAATGGCTGTCAGGGCCCCATTATACAACAGGCAAAGAAACCAAGAAATGATTGTAATTCAATGGTAAAATGTCACATCTGGTTTTTACAGTAAAAAGGACAAATGTAACTATTTTCCTCCAATATAAAACCCTGACATTACAAAATGCATGATTTTATACCGGTATGGCGGAGAGATCAAAATATGTGGTTATAATGGGAGTGGTTGGGACATTTTTGTCCGCGAGTGGCTAATGTGTGAGTTTTTTGTTTAATCTGATTCTGTGCAAAAACTAATAATCAACCAAAATCAAGTGGACCATTAACTGTCATATGAAGTCTGGTGCCGTTTGGACGATTTCCCATTGAGTTAGGACAACACCGTGTTTCATGGCGAGGGACGCGTTGCCATGGAAACGGCATATGGTGACATCCCATAATTGACATAGAGCTGTTGAGGGCCAGACCATTAATGATAGTCTGAAGTCTGGTGGCGTTTGGACGATTTTCCATTGAATTACGACAACACCCTGTTTCATGGCGAGGAATCTGTTGCCATGGAAACGGCATATGATGACATCCCATAATTGGCATAGAGCTGTTGAGGGCCGGACCATTAGCCATCACATGAAGTCTGGTGCCGTTTGGACGATTTTCCATTGAATTACGACAACACCAGGTTTTATGGCGAGGCATGCGTTGCCATGGAAACGGCATATGATGACATCCCATAATTGGCATAGAGCTGTTGAGGGCCGGACCATTAATGATAGTCTGAACTGTGGTGCGGTTTGGACGATTTTCCATTGAATTACGACAACACCAGGTTTTATGGTGAGGGATGCGTTACCATGGCAACGGCATATGATGACATCCCATAATTGGCATAGAGCTGTTGAGGGCCGGACCATTAACTGTCATGTGAAGTCTGGTGCAGTTTGGACCATTTTCCATTGACTTAAGACAACATTGTGTTTTATGGCGAGGCATGCATTGCCATGGAAATGGCATATGATGACATCCCATAATTGGCATAGAGCTGTTGAGGGCCGGACCATTAATGATAGTCTGAAGTCTGGTGCGGTTTGGACCATTTTCCATGGAATTACAACAACATCGTATTTTTTGGCGAAGGATGCGTTTCCATGGCAACGGCATACGGTGAGATTTTAGATTTCACGTAGAGCTGTTGAGGGCCGGACCATTAATGATAGTCTGAAGTCTGGTGCGGTTTGGACCATTTTCCATTGAATTACGACAACACCAGGTTTTTTGGCGAGGGATGCATTACCATGGCAACGGCATATGATGACATCCCATAATTGACATAGAGCTGTTGAGGGCCGGACCATTAGCCATCATATGAAGTCTGGTGCCGTTTGGACGATTTTCCATAGAATTACGACAACACCAGGTTTTTTGGCGAGGGATGCATTACCATGGCAACGGCATATGATGACATCCCATAATTGACATAGAGCTGTTGAGGGCCGGACCATTAGCCATCATATGAAGTCTGGTGCCGTTTGGACGATTTTCCATTGAATTACGACAACACCAGGTTTTTTGGCGAGGGATGCGTTACCATGGCAACGGCATATGAGGTCATCCCCTAATTGACATAGAGCTGTTGAGGGCCAGACCATGAACTGTCATCTAAAGTGTGGTGCAGTTTAGACGATTTCCCATTGAATTACAACAACACCAGGTTTTTTGGCGAGGGATGGGTTGCCATGGCAACGGCATATGATGACATCCCATAATTGGCGTAGAGCTGTTGAGGGCCGGACCATTGACTGTCATCTGAAGTCTGGTGCAGTTTGGACCATTTTCCATTGAATTAGGACAACACCGTGTTTCATGGCGAGGGATGCGTTGCCATGGAAATGGCATAAGATGACATCCCATAATTGGCGTAGAGCTGTTGAGGGCCCGACCATTAGCCATCATCTGAGGTCTGGTGCCGTTTGGACCATTTTCATAGGAGTAACAGCGACACCGTGTTTCATGGCGAGGGATCTGTTGCCATGGAAACGGCATATGATGACTTCTCATAATTGGCATAGAGCTGTTGAGGGCCGGACCATTAGCCATGATATGAAATCTGGTGACGTTTGGACGTTTTTCCATTGAGTTAGGACAACACCGTGTTTCATGGCGAGGGACGCGTTGCCATGGAAACGGCATACGGTGACATCCCATAATTGACATAGAGCTGTTGAGGGCCAGACCATTAATGATAGTCTGAAGTCTGGTGGTGTTTGGACGATTTTCCATTGAATTACGACAACACCCTGTTTCATGGCGAGGGATCTGTTGCCATGGAAACGGCATATGATGACATCCCATAATTGGCATAGAGCTGTTGAGGGCCGGACCATTAGCCATCACATGAAGTCTGGTGCCGTTTGGATGATTTTCCATTGAATTACGACAAAACCAGGTTTTATGGCGAGGCATGCGTTGCCATGGAAACGGCATATGATGACATCCCATAATTGGCATAGAGCTGTTGAGGGCCGGACCATTAATGATAGTCTGAACTCTGGTGCGGTTTGGTCGATTTTCCATAGAAATACGACAACACCAGGTTTGTTGGCGAGGGATGCGTTGCCATGGCAACGGCATATCATGACATCCCATAATTGGCATAGAGCTGTTGAGGGCCGGACCATTAACTGTCTTGTGAAGTCTGGTGCAGTTTGGACCATTTTCCATTGACTTAAGACAACATTGTGTTTTATGGCGAGGCATGCGTTGCCATGGAAACAGCATATGATGACATCCCATAATTGGCATAGAGCTGTTGAGGGCCGGACCATTAATGATAGTCTGAAGTCTGGTGCGGTTTGGACGATTTTCCATAGAAATACGACAACACCAGGTTTTATGGCGAGGGATGCGTTACCATGGCGACGGCATCTGATGACATCCCATAATTGGCATAGAGCTGTTGAGGGCCGGACCATTAACTGTCATGTGAAGTCTGGTGCAGTTTGGACCATTTTCCATTGACTTAAGACAACATTGTGTTTTATGGCGAGGCATGCGTTGCCATGGAAACAGCATATGATGACATCCCATAATTGGCATAGAGCTGTTGAGGGCCGGACCATTAATGATAGTCTGAAGTCTGGTGCGGTTTGGACGATTTTCCATAGAAATACGACAACACCAGGTTTTATGGCGAGGGATGCGTTACCATGGCAACGGCATCTGATGACATCCCATAATTGGCATAGAGCTGTTGAGGGCCGGACCATTAACTGTCATGTGAAGTCTGGTGCTGTTTGGACGATTTTCCATTGACTTAAGACAACATTGTGTTTTATGGCGAGGCATGCGTTGCCATGGAAACGGCATATGATGACATCCCATAATTGCCATAGAGCTGTTGAGGGCCGGACCATTAATGATAGTCTGAAGTCTCTTGCGGTTTGGACGATTTTCCATTGAATTACAACAACATCGTATTTTTTGGCGAAGGATGCGTTGCCATGGAAACGGCATACGGTGAGATCTCAGATTTCACGTTGAGCTGTTGAGGCATGGACCAGTGATATAAAAGTGAAGATTGGGGGACGATGGGACCGTGTCCATTGGATTTACAGCGACACCGTTGTTTATGGCGAAGGATCCGTCGCCATGGTAACGCCAAATTAAGTAACATCAGATTTGACCTAGAGCTGTTCAGGGCTGTAGTGTTAACCATCATGTGAAGTTTGGTGGCGTTCTGAGTATGTCAGTTTGAGTTATGACATCATCGTGTTCCATGGCGAGGGGCCGCCTAGCATCGAGCGAACGCGAACTTTGGCGCCAAATAACGGCACCGCCGTGCGAAAGAAAAAAACTTCCGTGATAACTTTAAATTGCCCATGTCTCGTGAAGCTACCCGACGAATTTCGAGCCGTACGGACAAAGTCCCTAGGACAAGATAGATTTTGCGCGGAGGACGAAAAACGCGATAAATCGCGTTTTTCCGACACAAAATTCAAAATGGCCGACTTCCTGTACGTTATTTTATACCCCTCCAAGAGGCTTTTTGGTTCGTCTCCGCACCCTAGATATGCGTAGCGAGTTTCGTTCGTTTACGTGAAAGTTAAAGTAGGGGGAGTTAACGTTAAAAACGGAAGTGGGCGTGGCCTACGCAATTTTTTGACGCAAAGTTCCGGAACCAATTACATATGTCAAGTTGCGCCACTTCTGATGCGCGTGCAAAATTTGATGAGTTTTCACATATGTTGCGGGGGTCAAAAGTGCGTTCCAAAAGTTCAAATAATAATAATCGGTCCGATCTCAATAATGTGCTATTTAACATTAGCCCACCTCACTGTAGTGGCATGGGCTACCAGCTGCCATGATTTAGGCCACTTTTAATGGGCTTTTGCCCCATGTTTTCACTGTTTTTTGTGGGTTTTGCATGGTTATCGCTCGCTATGCGAGCGACTAAATTGATCGTACGATATCAATTATGCGAGTTGCAGTCACGTGGGCGGAGCCCACGTGACTGGGCTCACGCGGCCTATCAGCCGTCATGATTTCCGAACATTTTCTGTGCTTTTGCCGGTCGTTTTCCCTGTTTTTGTGTGTTTTTGGCAGGTTTATCGGTCGATTTCAATAGGGTCTTCGCCGACCTAGGTCTCAGACCCTAATAAAAGACAATAGTAACATTTAACTGTTGTTTAATTTGTGTACATACATTCCTTTAATACATTTTAAGCTTCATAAGAATAGAAAACTGTAAAACGTGCTGCACATAGAGCCTCTGCATTATCTGCATTATTCACATTCAGACAACAAATACATTGTATTTATATGCACATTTCAATCCAGACGTTGTGTCATATGGATATTTATAAATGACCTGACATAGTAAGAGATAACATGATAATTACAACACAAATCTGTGTAAAAATTGCTTAACACTGCTTTTGTATTTGTATAATATGAGGTTTACTGTATGTACAAATACGGCATTCACATTGACATGCTGCTAGTCGGTGTACCTAACTAACAATCCCATTTATAAAGTAATCACAAATTCTTCAACAATCACAATTTTTCTAATCTTCCTGCCCGTCCTAAATCAAACACTTATGCCCAAAATTGATTCTCAAGTCATGTTCAAAACAGGAAATATATAAAGAAAGTCTTAATATCACTTTATAGGGCCTTTAAGTATAGCGTGCAAAGTAAACTGCTCATGGCAACTTCCTTCAATATTTTCACAGAGACCAACTCATTTATTACAAGTGGCAGCTTATGATAAAACAGTCAAATGAACAGTCAAATGAATCAGTGAATTTGCTGAGGAGATATAATGTTTTGCATAAAATTGATACACTTTGAAACAAACATTTGTGCCTCGGATGGTACAATGCATTTCTCAAATAACTACAATGCTAATGTGATATGTCCCATTAGCGACTAAGCTAATGAGTAAGCCAGGAGATGACCCTCAGATGAAATGAGAAATACAATGGTTCAATCCAATAACAACATGTCAAAGGATTGCATTAGTAGTAACCATGCACTAAATCACCACCTATTTAACAAGGACTTTCTGGTGAAACCAACACGACTATTTGTGTCGATTATAAGGGGCCATTTTATTTGGAATATATACATGTTATGTAATGTAAAGAATTATTGAAGGTCTACATTTGAACACAGATTGAATCTAAAGGACATGCCTAAAAGACCCTACTTGGTTTATGTTAGGCGTATAGAAACAAGCACTTATATTGACTTCCATAACTAAGTTGCAATAAATCAAATTACAACAAACAAACTGACACATAAAATAAACCTCAGGCTTTGGGGTAGTTGCCACCGTTACTCTGTGAGTAGTCTATTTTTGGAAGATTTTAAAAAAATACTTTTTTCTCACTGTTTATCAGGTGTTTATCCGTAACCTGTCCATGTCAAGTGGCAACCAACACACTAAAGGGGATCAGAACTCACTTTCCTCCAGAATCTCCTCCATGGTCTCCCCATGCGTCATCTCTCCTTCACTACTGGACAGGCTTTTCCTGGTGAGGGTCAGAAAGTCCAGTCCTGTTGCGTCACAGCCCATCAGCCCCAGACCGTGAACCTCTCCAGGTCCATGCCTCCCACCTCTTCCTTTCACAGCCACCTGGAGCATGTGTGGATGGGTTGTGGAGGTGCCGCCGTCGTCGTAGGAGTCGCTCTGTCTCGAGCCCTGTGGGCGGCGCCCTCGAGTGCATTTCCAAAGGTGCTTAAGTGGCACACTCTGGAAACAGCTCCTGACCTGGAAGTGGTTGGTGAAAAGGAAAAGCTGCCAGCGCTTCTTCAGTTCAGCTTGGACCTAAATGCCAGAATAAAGAAAAGGGATACATCTTGACAACAACATAATCAATGAAGTCCACAATTTTTTCAAACTCTTGGCTAAAATCTGAAATCTGCTAAATGCTAACTACTTTAGTTTGGTGCTTGGCAGGTGGCATTCATTGGTTTAATTAGAACTTTTTTTGCTCAACATCAGACTCTTAAGCCACCAAATAAGCTCACTAGCTATAGTCTCTAACTCTGAAGAATGAGTTAGCTTCACTAACACAAAGTCAATTGTACCATTTATAATATTTAAAGTACTAGTTGATGCAGCTTTAAAGTCTCAAACTAACAAGAAATGAATTGACATGAAACATCACTATACATACAGAAGACATGTACCTCTCCATTAGCAAAACAGTACAGCACAGCAACCAGAAAACCCTGAAAAAGGTCAAAAATAACAAATAAATGTAAATTGAGAACAACCTATTATGTCATGTATGTAATCAACTTCACAGGTGTTACCTGAAAGGAGCTGAGGGTGAGGTTGATGAAGTTCCTGGCGTAACGACTTCTGCCCTCAACGCATTCGTCTATCAGCAAAGTGAAGACCACCTCATGGATCCCCAGCAGAGGAATAAGTACCAGTGTTGCTCTGGCCAAGCTGAAGGGAATGAACAAAAATATGCATATTACGGTGCGTAAGAGAATAGATTGTCCAAAGGATTCAAGGACATTATCTGTCATATGCAGAATTAGTGTACTTTTGGCAATGAAGATCTTGCGTCTCCTCCAACTTTTTTAAATGTAGTACAGACAAATGATAAGCATAAAGGACACAACAATATGATGAAATAAAAATAGCATAACAATTAATAACAAAAGAGAAAACAGACTTAATAGGATCTGTTAAACATTTAAAATAACTAGCCTGAACCATAAACACATGATACAATATGATACGATATGATACAATATGATACAATATAATAAGATAAACTTAACATATAATAGTGCAATAAAAGATTGCATAGACTAAAATGGTTTAGGACACATACATTACATGGATAATGTTCATAAAATGTGGCACATGATTCAAAGAGCAAAGGATAAAATGGAAGACAATGTAAAGCTTTGTAAAATTATCCTGTAGCCCTTCTCTCTTTTTGCATGTGAAATGAGGCCAGAGGATAAAGGCGTGACAGTTGAACTTTGCAGTACAGTACATGGCATTAATTGACATTATAACCAGGAAACAACCTAATGTAGGTGTAAAGACACCGTTTAGGAAATAGAGCAAGGCTGGGACAATTACCTGTATCTGTAGTCTGTAAATTTCACCAGATCTGCTTTCAGCTTGGACAGCAGCAGCATCAGAATCTTGATGAATATGAAAAAGATTACCTGCAACACACATCCAGGGTAGATTTACATTAAATACATGTGACAAAACTACTTACAAGACTAAAAAATGTATTCGCTCAATGTGAATGTGTAACTCCAAGAAATTAGTAATCAGTCATGCTTGACATTACAACAGCTTCTATATCACGTGCCTCACAAGACAGGAAGCATTAAATGCAGTGTGAAATTAGAGTGACATTTACTTAATAGCTGGCACAAAAAGGAACTCACAGGAACAACATGATGGATGTGTAACTAATGAGAACATAATGTACTGTGCTTCTTAGAAAAAGCAAATCAAGGATTGTTTCTAACACTTACCAGTACTGATAATGTAATTGGTCCCCTTATTATCCACCAGAACCATCTGTTCACAATTGACCAGCATCTTGGGAATACAAAAATAAAAGAAGTTTAACAAGTCAAGTAATGAAGAGCATTTTAATTCATGAATTTTGTAAATGTATTGTGATAATTGTGATGATGGGTAATGAAACACTCACTCTGTGTTTTCATAAATAATCTTGACAACGGTCCATGGTGTTACGAACAAAATAGGTGTTCCTGAAAAGTTACAAATGCAAAAGATGCATAATGTTTAATTTCAAACAAACACACATATCCTTGTCTTTGTGGTGTTGTGGGGGTACCAGGCCATAACAGACATTTTGGGGACCCCCCTTTCTTAAGCTTGTAAAGACTTTTAAAACCTCAGCTGGTATCCTGGAGTGGACGTTAACAAAGATCTCACATCAAAAATATCAATCAGACAAAGTGGAGGACACTGACCGGACTAGAAAGAGCTTCCTAGGTCCATTTCAGATTTTTAGTTATGTGAGGTCCACACTATCTGTTTTTTTTTGTAGGTTGGGTTACTTTACTTACACACCTTTCTACACACACATACTCACAGAAACACACCCAGATGCAGGTACACATAATAGACTAAAAACAAAATGATGAAAACAATTCATTCATGGTTTACCCCATCCTAGCAGCATGTAATTCTTCAAGAGACGTCTCTTGGTCAGTACAGCTGTAAAGAGGAGTGTGTGGAGGAAAATGGCCTCCACCAGCAGCCAGAAGTAGTTACAGGCCACAAAGTATTCCATGCACACTTTGGAGAACTTACACATCAATGCTATCTGTTGAGAAATATTATAGATTAGTGTTCAAAATAGTTTTACTGATTCAAACTACTTTGGTTTGTTCATTCTTTACTGTAAATATTGACTACAGCTACAATTGAAGTATCTGCTTATATATGAATAATAAGGCAGTGCTTTTAATACCGCAGAGCTTGAGTAGGAGTTCCACCCGGGGTCGTCCTTGGGTAGCTTGGAATACATGATGTATAATGTGATTTCCTTAGAGATGACGGCTATGGCTCTCAGGATGAATGACACAAACAGATTCATGTGAATGTAGTTCCTGGTACAGTGGAGCTTCCTGGTAAGCAGATACAGTAGCAATTTGAGGAATGCATTGATCCATACTCCCTATGCTGTAACAGAATTACTGAGGGTATATTTCATAGAAATGCTTCCTGCTTATTATAATGTAATTTATAAGGATTGATTATTCTCATATCTCTGTGCCACCCTTTCTATTGGGTTATCATTGTGCATTTCATCAGTATGTTAAAGCTAGTGGATATAACCCATGTCTTATTTATTGTTTATCAGGACTTGCCTTTACCACATTTTATATATTAAAATGTATTGTTTTGAACTGTTAAATCTTTCCTGTGGAGTTTCTGATGACTGATAGCACTATGTGTCCCCACACCTTTAGTTTGTTTATCTTGTTTTGCTTATAATGAACTCTCCTGTCATTTCACATCATGCCTCCTTCTTGGCCTTAAAATCAACTCATTCCCCTAACATGGTTTCCCCAAGCCCATCTCATCACCTGCAAATCATTCCTCCATCAACCCCACAGCATACTATATACTAGTTCACTTTCACTTGTTCCATGCCATATTGTCTAAGCTCTCCAGCGTTCATTTGTTCTTAGTCTGTTTATCTACTCTGCCTGTTTTTGACCCTGCCTGTCCCTATTATTCTGCCTGGTCCTTCTTGTTTGCTTGTTGGATTGATTGATCTCCCGTGTTTGAACCTACCTGTACCTGACAGTACTTTGAACTTCCTGAACATTCTGCCTGTTTCAGTGTCATGCGTTTTGGCTCTACAGTAGTATGCCTGTATCAGTCAACTTTACACTAAGACGCTTGTTGGGGTAAAGTTTTAAAAAAGTGGGTGCCTGTTCTTTTAGTAATGGTTAAAAGACTGTATTTGCATAGATGTCTTACTACCTTTAAATCCTTCAAAGGGCTTTTACATATACAAGTCAGCATTCACCCATTCAAACGCATTTGTCGCTTTGATGATATTTTTATGATGTCCTTGTTTTTTTGTTATATTAGGCATTATTATATTATAAATTATGTGTTCAACTTCTGTCAATGTTGGTTGTGGATGTTTGATATTCTTATAAGCAAATTCCGCTAGGGGCTAAAATATATCATTCATTCATAACCCCTCTAGTCCCGAGCACTGACCTCAGCACGCACATCAGGAGAGTCGCCAGGGTGAGAGAGGACAGGGACAGGGAGTAGCCAATCACAGAGATGAGTCTGAGGGCTGTGTGCCGAACCATTTCTTCCTCCTGGACACACACACACACACACACACACACACACACACACACACACACACACACACACACACACACACACACACACACACACACACACACACACACACACACACACACACACACACACACACACACACACACACACACACACACACACACACACACACACACACACACACACACACACACACACAGAAATATGGAGAGAATAACAACATCTCTTCAGCATTTTAAGCTATCATTTGCTATACTTAGAGGGAGCAGACACTTTGTATTTTACTTCCTCACCTTGTCTTTGAAGTATGTGTCCTCCTTACAATTTGACTCATCCCTCCAAGGCTCGGAGGAATTCTCCCTCCGTCGCCATCTCCCATTTTCCAAACATTCTCTGTGTGCCCTCCTTGAGGTGTCTGCAGGTAATTAGAAAACACAATGGTATGCATGGTTTCTTTCTATTTGACCTTTAGTTGTTTTGACCTCATTATAGACAGGGCGTCCATCACTTTTCAAAGAGCCATTTACAATTACCTTTTTCTTGAAATCTTGCTTGCAAAAGTAAAAAATTAATGTGAACTAACTGTATTAAAATATGTCTGTACGATTATGGACAAAATAATAACTTTGATTATTGTGATCAATATTGAGGTCATGATTATTTATCACTTCTGTTCTTTGGTGTAATTGACATACATTATTTATTGCATTTTCACATTTAAATGAAAAGAGCACTCCTTTCACTACATATTGTGAAATATCACAGGAATGATTACAGAATTGGATATTAATTCTGTAATCTATAATTATAATTCCCAAAATGAATGGGTATGGTCTCTTCTTGTGTCATTATTTCAAACATCATTGTGGTAAAAAAAAGATAATTGCAGAAGGCCTGACTCACTATGTTTTTATTTATTTGTTTTACTTTTTTGTATCTCATGGTGGGACAGCCTGCACAGAACATGGTGTACTAAAGTCAGTGTTTCCCCTATATACAAATAGTGGCGGCTCTGCGCGCTGCGCCGCTGCTGAAATATGCGCGCCGCTGCTAAAATATTTTTTTAACTTTTTTTTTAAAATAAAATAATAATAAGTGGCGACCCTTTTTAATTTTTGATTGTTTTTTATGTGGATTTGTAGTATTTGTGTTACCGTATGTTCAATAAAGGTGTATTTTTGATAAATCTTGAGACATTGCCACTGTAGGCAAGGCAAGGCAAGGCAAGTTTATTGATATAGCACTTTTCAACACAAGGCAATTCAAAGTGCTTTACAAAAAATGAAAGACATTAAGAAAATGGCATTTAAAATCAGTCATTAAAAAGAAAAGCTAATAAAATAAACATTAAAAGAAAAAATACATGGATAAAAGTTACAGTGCAGTCTAAGATATGAATAGTTCAATTAAAAGCAGCGACAAAAAGAAAAGTCTTCAGCCTTGATGTACTAGGCAGGGCCAGATCTGGGAGGCGCTGCGCTGGTAGCTCTGGGAGGGGAAAAAACATTTTTGACCGTTGGCGCTCATCCTAGTTTTCGGCCTTGATGTAACAACATTCATAATTAAGTAAATGTAACCCTTTTCACCCCGGTTACACTTTCCATTTGCCCTGTACGATGGGCGCTGCAAGTGATGAAAGTGGGGGATGTTGGCTTATCAGGCCCCCGCAGCTCACAGACAAAGTGCGAGCGAGAGAGCGAGGGAGGGAGAGAGAGAGGGCGCACCCGTACTGGCGCTGTTGTTATTAGAATCTGGTGCTAGCTGCGCTAACGGATATAAGAAGTAGATGTTTCTACAACCAGGGTGGAGGAGAGCTCTTCTGTCAGACTGAGAGACTCAGTGAGGTAAAGGACTCTCTGAGTGTTTAGATAGTTCACTTTAGTCTTGCATTCACACCTAATAGTCCGCTTCTCTGGTGCGCACCAGACCACAGTTTGTTACATTGTTTCATTTTTCAGAAGGTTCGATTTGCGTTCACACGGGCAAAACTCAAACGGACTATAAACTTTAAACACAAGTCATGTGCACGGAAATGCTGTTCAACCATTGGTCAGACATTAAGGGGGTAAAAACGCGAATCCCGGCAATTTCTACCGGAGCCTCCGCCATGGAGCATCGGCACTTTCGGCAGGTTATTCTCATGCTGCTGTTAATCTGGAGATCAACAGACACTAGCGGCCCGCGCATATGATTATATAATCAGACAACGTCCGTTAAAAAACATTATAACATAATGAGAGACGTTCTGCAGTAAGGAGGGGCGTTTCACCGACGACAGGTGTTCTTACTTTTATGTAGCTGACGGAGAATTTTTACTTCACGACACTGTTCAACACTTCATTCTGCTTCACTCTTTAACTAAACAACTGCGGATGTCTTGAAAGACTCTTTCGCTAAAGATTTTTGAAGACATCCGCGTTCTTGTGACACGTAAATACTACGCTTCCTATGTTTTGGTGCGGACTGCGTTCACACCAGCAATGAACCGCTCCAGAGTTCGCAAGCAAGCGCTCCGAGACCACCTATTTTAGCGGACCAGAGTCCGGTTGTTTAGTTCACTTAAGAGGTCTTGGACTGCGTTCACACCGACCCAAATGAACCGCACCAAGTGGCTAAACGCACCAGGGTTCGATTCAACCGGACTATACAAGGCAGGTGTGAACGCACCATAAGTTATCTCAGTTGGTCTCAAACGGTTTACCACAAATTATGTAAACACATATTTCCAAGGCACTCCTTTATAATTATTAGGATAAATAAAAACAGGTTTGAAATCATTCCAATGTATACTATAGGACAGTAAACCAAAAATATAGTTTAAAGTTGGAGAGATACAAAAATATGCATTTAATAAATAAATGTTAACTAGGTAAAATAAGATATAAATTAACAACAAAAATAAAATAAGTGACATTTATTTGTTATTGGATATGGTAGGTTATTGGTTATGTTCATATACTTATTTGATTAATAAAATGTAAACCGATCTTTTTCATATGGGTGTTTTAGAGTTGTACCCCCTAGATCAGGTCTCAAGTAATTGTGTGCTCAAAGTGCACCAGATTGAAGCATTTTACTTTAAAATGTTCAAAACAATCTTCCCGGGGGGACATACCCCCGGACCCCCCTAGAGGATGTGATGTCCACCCCCCAATTCAAACATGTTCGTACAATACTGAATACATTTGAAGCCATTTTGACGTATATTACCTACGTCAATAAGTTTCTGTTTTTGTAGTGTATTTGTCTTTTGTAGAGATTTTTCATTTATTCTTTATATATAAAATCTCGCCTAGGGCAGCAAATTGGCTAGAACCGGCCCTGGTACTAGGCCTCAAGAGCCTTTCTTGTGCTGGCAGACACATAGAAACAAATTGGCGGGGCGCACTTCGCACGCGCACACACTAAAAAATTCCACGCGCTCCGCGCTCACATTATGCTGAGCCCACGTGCCTTAGCACCGCCGCTATGACTCCATCCTAGGGGAAACACTGAAAGTAATTACAATTTTTAAATGATTTGATCCGTAAGGTAAAGTCAGGTCTCCCTTGAAAAAGAGATCAATGATCTCAATGGGATTTCACCTGGATAAATAAAGGTTTTGAATTGAATTGAATTGAAAGAAGTGTCTGCTGTGTTGAGTGTGGCTAAAAACAAAACTGCAGCTGACCTATGGTAGACTGCTGATTGACATTTAAAGCATAACTGTGCATTGATAACACATTCAACTGCACAAAGACTTCCTGTGAGAAACCTTACAGTTTGTCTTGTGATTCAGCCAGTGATTGATTCACTTATAATAATGAATTACCAAAGGAAGTCAAAAATAGTAAAAGGAGCCATTCCCAAAATAAGCTTCAATGACATTTATTTATAACGTGAGACCTTATACAGTAGTTGCTATAGAACATTACCCTCGCTGATCCATGGTAAGTAAGAAGGACAGGGGACTGACACGTTCCCCGGAGAAGAGTGGGGCCAACACACAAAAGTGTCAAACGTTCCTTTACAGTAGGTTCCTGTAAAAAGAGAATATTCAAGTATTCATTAATCAAATCAAATCAAGTTTTATTTATATAGCACATTTATAAACGATTTTTGGTCGAGCCAAAGTGCTGTACATATAATAAAAATAGCCTACAGTAGAGACACTTTACAGCAAATACAACAGCACAGATTGTTCAGAATATCAGTATGAGAAAAACAACACCCATATCCTTAGACCCTCACATCGTACAAGGAAAAACTTCCAGAGAAAACCCACAGTTTAAAGGGAAAAATGGGAGAAACCTCAGGGAGAGCAACAGAGGAGGGATCCCTCTCCCAGGACGGACAGACGTGCAATAGATGCCGTGTGTAAATCCAAGAGATAATACATTTTACAGCATATAGACCGAATGTTAGGAAATGCATGTGTCTGTAATAAGAAGATGAATCCACGAGGATGTCAGGTACAATCCGGTGGATTAAAGTAATAACAATCAAGGAGACACTAACAATATAGCAGCATCTCACCAGCTTCTGAGGGTGCGCTTGTTGTAAGAGTTCTGTTGCAGTTCTCCCAGTATTCATTCCGTTGGGCTATCAGACTCTCAAGCACTGAACCTGTTACCTGCATGTGGATTAAAAAGTGAAACAAGTTAATCTGAACATTACATTTAAGAGAATACAAGCATTAGTGTACAGCATGGGTTCAATTCAAATCCGGCACATAGGCCTACGCTGTTATCAGCCTCGCATATCCTAAACAATGTATATGTTTCCCAAAAATGCATTCGAAGTGCATGCTGTGCTCATGGATAACACTGCTTCATATCAAAGCACTTTCTGAAATATTTGGAAAGATCAGTGCATTTCACTTTTAACTGCAACATTTAGGTTGCATTTTCTGTAATTCTTCCTGTGTTTTTTTTCTATTTAAATAGCAATTAATATTGCAGTAATGTAATGTAATGACTTATTTGATCTACTTGTGATAGAGCCCTTATCAGGTTTTAGGACAACATGGAAGTGAAAGCAGTGCTCAGTTTATTTAGTGTGACAGGGCAATTGAAATATTTGATCACTCACACAAAAATTGAGGAGAATAAGTAAAGGATAATGTGCAACGAGGCGGTCATCGATGTAAAATGCACACCCGGTAGATTAATCATGTAGCAGGTTGCGAAGCATTGCGGTTTGTTAGTGAGTATTAACAAACTCTGAAATGTCCAAAATATGTCCAAATTGGCCAATCAGAATCGATTGTGATAAGTTTGTTAATCATTTTAGCCTTAACAGGATGACAGTATGTGTAATCAGTGAGTACACGTAGTTTCTTAGAATAATACACTGCCCCCCCCAAACACAGAATCCCCCAAATAACAAATCACAAATAAACCTGTTTACGACTATAATGAATCATACAAGAAAGTGATCATTTAAAGTTAGTAGAGTAAGTGAGCATTTTACATTGTTTTCTAATCCTCCCCTGAGATGATTATGTATAGCACTTTAGAATATATCATCTCACAAAGCGGTTGCAACGCACATTGTAGCATAACGTTGCCAGCATTTCACAGCATAACCCCCCCCCCCCCCTACGGATGCCTCTCCTCTGTGTTTTGGTCACCGTTAGCTGCCTTAGCTAATTGCTCAATAGATCTGCTGGTGCTTTGCTCGCTCAATCAAAAGAGGCTAAAAGGCTCAGGTGCTGATGATATTTCCCTGAAGGTTCATTACTATAAGTAACCTATTAAACATTACACAAAGTAATGTGTTTCAATTTAATTAGATTTTATTTTATTTGTTAAGTTTTAGGTTTGTTTGTTGTCCAGAGTTTAAGAGTCTTGACCACCTACTTATTTATCATACATTTGCATATGAAGTGCCTTGGAAACAAAGAGAATGTGATACTTCACAGAGGCTTAGATTGATTTAATTAAGATACATGTGAGTCATTTGAGACACATATCAACAGATGCTGAAAAATCCTTGATCGAAAGAAAGGAAATCTTCGGGTCTAATAAGCTAATAAAGTATCCATAATTTTAAGACTGAGCTCATGACGATGTAATGATTCTGAATGGCATAACATCATAATTACCTATACATAAATCTCAACAAAAACTGGTTTAATAATATACAATGGGTTGAATAAATGAAATGTAATATCATATTTTAGAGTAAACCAATTCCATTGCATTTAAAGTTTCTGAATGGATGAGCAGTGGATGTTGCAGTATTAGCATTTTCCCACTTGGTGGGAGTATTTAATAAGCACCAATTACACAGTAGACATTTTCCCCTGTGTGCATGTATACAGGCAACTAATCAATATGGCTCAGTGCATTAGTGAAACATAACCCTCTATTTATTCTTAATTTAATTCTGTCTTACTAAAGGTTATTATATTTTATAGCTATAATTTAATACCAAAATTAGGATTCTTCCTTAATTTGCTGTCATTTCTGAAACAAACTCATTTTGTTATGTTTAAGAAAAGAAACTCCAGGCTACAGCCTTCCTCTCATTTATACATCAGTGTCAGGACAGCAGTTTATATATTGGGTAAACACTCCCAATCTTCAAATCTGTGTCCGTTTGGCACATCAGCCACCTGTGTCCCAAAGATTTCTCTTCTACGCCGTCTTTCATTCGGTGAGCCTCGTCTTGTCAGGACTGTCTAAAGCGTCACCACACCTGTCTTCTGTGTTGTCTGTTAAGATACTAAACCTGCTTCAAATCAGGTAGCAGACTCTGAATAATTAATTAGCTGTATAAAATTGAAGATAAAAGTTAAGTGTTCTATGATTTAATTTTCCTAATCATTATGTTTCTTTGCTACATTATTTTATCCCTTGAGAAAAAAAACCTCTAATTTGACTTCCAAAACACAGTTGTTTTTCAAGCACGTCACTAAACTGACACTTTCAGACAACGACTTCAGAAACTGCACAATATGTGCACATGTGAGCGAAGGGACCTCCTGTAACCTGAACCAATTATGTAAAAGGACCAATAAAAAAGAATCTGCCACATGCTGGTTTCTAAAATGTACTTATCCTGAGTTATCTGTCAGTAGGGTCTTTGCTCTGTTTCATGATAAATGTTATATTGTCTAATACAATACATCAGAAGAAGAATGTTTTTGTGGAGCCAAGTTCCGTTGAAATATTTAAATTAAAAATGTAATATTGAAGTTAAGGAACTTTTGCAACATGTCAAACAGCACCAGGTCAAACCGGGCCTCACTAGATAAATCCAAAGACAAATGAGTAATGAATGTTAGTTCATTGAAAGGCATTATTAGTGTATGCATTGTATGTACTGTATATGCTGGATTGGGAAGGTAGCATTCAAAATATATGCCGTTACAAATACTAGTTACACATAAAAAAGTTGTATCTGTAACCTAATCTCAGTATCACAATATAAAAACATGTAACCTTATTACTTTCCGTTACTTTTGTATTACTTAATATCAAATGCACTGTCTATAAATAAAAGATAAAATAAATATCAATAAGATGTTTTTTACTCAAGTCTAATTATGTAAGACAACAGAACAATATGGCCATGGAAAATAAAACAAAAATATTTTCATTATCGAAAATGTGTCTAAATTATAGGCTAGCCCTTAAAAAGTATAGTTTACAATGCTGTTGTAGTTTAAAACATGATGTAAGAGCAAACACAGTATTCTTGTCTCAGGTGTCCTCCAAGAGCATTTAATACAAAATATATTTTTAATGAAGAAAAATGAAAGAAGCCTAAATGAAAACCAAAAATAAGGCATTGATCTTTATTTTGAATTGTATTGTAACATTGTTATTCTGCCAGTAATCCCCTTTTTTCCAAATGTATCAGTAATCTGAGTACGTCTTTTTTGATGTAACTGTAAGGTAATACAGTTATCTTTTCTTGGGTATCCTGATTACGTATATTCCATTGCTCCCCAAGTCTGTTTATGTGCATGTGCAATGACTGTATTATGTGTATAAATTGAGTATTATTTACCTGGTGGATGAAGAAAACAAAGAATAATGTGAGCAGGAGGGTGTGTCTTGCTGTGGTCGGGGTCCTCTTGTGCCAGGTTGGCAGGAGCATGTTGCTGGGGGTTCACATTGAAAGCAGGTTTCTGGTTCCTCACTTGGTTTGCCTCCTCATACCTCACCCATTCCCTTGCAAGGCCTCTCACTCATCCTACTCTTATCCCTCACTAAGTCCACTCAGCTCGGCTCTATTTGCCTCGCGACACCAGGTAGCTCCAGAATATTCAGAATTTGTTGGACGAATTTGACAAGGACAGCAATTCCTCTTCTCCAGAATGTGATTGTGTTGTAGTTGGTATTCCACAATTTCTTCTCAATGTTTTCCAAAGCGTATTGATGGTTCTTTCTATACTTTTCCAAAAAGTTTCTTCCTTATGATTGTTATTATTTGGTAGGTTATTCCACAGTAGGTGAAGACGTCCTAGTCCCCCTTTCCCTGAAGACCTCTTCTGCTATGAAGGAGGTGGATCCGCAAGTACTCCCTATAGACACGGCATAACTGAGAGCGCCTGTGGAGCCTCACGGAGAGATTCCCTCTCCCGCCCCATCCTCCCTCAACCAATCAAGATAAGGCGAACGGCAGCCACATAACTAACTTTGTTATCGAAGAAAGCTGATCACCCAGGAGCAAATGGACACACTGCCTAGGACCAACACTACAATACAACATTTGTTTTATTCAATATTCTAACACAAGTACACATACAAGTACCGACAAGTACACACACACACACACACACACACACACACACACACACACACACACACACACACACACACACACACACACACACACACACACACACACACACACACACACACACACACACACACACACACACACACACACACACACACACACACACACACACACACATACAGAGCAAATACCACCTGTACTATAGACAGAGGGGAGAGACGCTGGCCCCTCCCTTCTGTTTAGATATCTCACACAGTAACTGAGCATCACCCGGCTTTTTTGACACTAATGGGAACCCAGTGTAAACTATCAGCACCTAATCCAAACACAGGCCTGCAAATGGGAGAGCAGAAGCCAAGGCTGCCTGCATAAGCCTTATGCATGAGGCCTGTCTCACTACATATTTCAGGGAAGGCATTGAAGTGTGGAAAGGATAACAGCATTATTACTTGATTGTATATTTTATTCGTTTTTAAAGCAGCATAATTATTTTTGTTTGGCAAGTGTGGTATTGAAAGAAGCAGATATAAGATATTATCACCATGAAAAGTTGATAAGGCTAACATAAGAAAACATGAAGACCTACAGCAAAGACAAGCAACCTGTACATATACATTAAATATGCCCTATTTTCCCTTTCTTGAAGTTCGTTCTTTAGGTTTTTTAGCATGTAAATGGTCTGCAAAGGCTTACACCCTAAAGCTCCCTCCAGAGGGAGTTTCTCTCACACACAGACGCACGCAAAGCCTCCATTGGACTCCTTTGTTTACTTCCTAACATAGTGACATCACTATGTAACACTTTGTATGTTATATTGGTTAACATTCAACATTTTTTACATGAGGGGCGGGACATCTCTAAGTGGTTGACCAATCACAACAGAGCCGGCCAGCTAACCAATCAGAGCAGACTGAGCTCTGGTTTCAGACAGAGGGTGAAAAGAGGTGCTGCAGCACAAACAAAAAAAAAGAGCTTTTTGAACATTAAAGCATGGAGACATGTCCCAGGAGAGACACACAATATTAATATGAACCTGAACATTAGCATAATGTTCAGGTTCTGATGCCTTCTTAGCCCCTTTGTAAGTCCAATAAAACCAAAGATCACCTAAAGGTAAATATTTAACTCTTTAGTTGCTAATAGCTTCTCTATGTTCACCAGATACTAGCATATGCCAAACCAAATTGATAAAGGCGACATTTGCTAGCCAAAAACTACAAAAACTTTGCTTGCAGAAACACCAAAGTATAAGCTCAAAGAGGATAAAAGGGATAGTGAAAGTGATAATTGATTCATCATTACAAGCAACATATTCATTTCATAATCATGTGATCATATTGCGACTTTTGTATAAGGGGAACTGTCACGGCTGCTGTATTCCTGATCATCTTAACTGTGTTACTCTGGGTTGTATGTAAATGAGCTGTGCGGGTGCCCTGACGTGATTGGCTGCCATCTCCTGGTCCGCCTCCTGAAGATTGTAATTGGAGCACGCCGGCCCGACGCACCCCAATCGCAGCGCACAGCCGGCGCACACCTGCTGGAGATAACTACAAAGCCTGGGGACAGCTATCACTCGGGAGGCTCTGTTGCAATCAGACGCCTCACACATCTTGTTCCTGTGTGGACACATTAAACTAGTAGAGTGTATTTGACTACTTCTGACCCGTGTTTAGTGTTGTGTGTTAGAGGTGTTTAGTTATGTGTATAGAGTAGTATGTGGTGATATGTGTTTAGCGTAGCGTGTAGTGTTATGTGTTTAGAGTAGTGTGTTTTGTTACCCCTTGGTTAGCTGCATTTCCCCGCAGCCTCCTCCGATTAGTGGTGATTGATTAGTGATTTCAGGTGTGTGATTAGGCTCACCTTTGGAGTCCTCCTTCTGTTATTTAGCGGGATACCTGCGCCCTTTTGGCTCCTTTGTTTGGCTTAGGCTATTTTTTGTTTCATCTTGTTGTACACCTTCATTGTTATTTATTAAACCCTTATAATTGTAACCAAATCCATTCTGGTGTGTGTTGTGTTCCTCTACCCTAGAAGGGGACGTAACAGGAACACATCATGACCAACCCAGTCTCATGGCATTTCGTGTTCACCAACACGATTTTTAATCTATTGATTCGTGTTCACCAACACGATTTTCCCCTTTTTTTTCGTGTTGCACAGCACGATTTTAAAAGCAATGTATTACTGGTAATGTGTTTCGTGCCTGCAGCACGTCTTTTTCTCCGGTCGGGTCGTGGAAGACCGGAAGCTGTGTGGTTCATAAAAACATGTTCTTACTCAATATCAAGCCACAATTATTGCTTTTATTTTAAATCGTATAATTTCTGACTTTTGTTTCCGTCTGTGAGGAAAATAAATGGGGCTCAGAGCCTCAGAATCTGTGTTTTTTAAATCTTTTTTTCCTTCTAATTTGTTATTCTTTTCAAAATAACACACTGTTAGTTACTCACCAATAACACACAATTATCCTTGCTTTTATTTATTGGTTTAATTCCATAATCTCGGGCTGTTTTGGCGTCCGTCAGGAACTGAATTTCAAAATAGAAATAACCCGAAACAGACGTAGGCCTCTAGGAGTTTAGGATGGCCGAAGACACTACACTACCCATAATCCCCAGCTATCGTTTAGGACTACAGTCCCCGTGATTAATCTTCAAGCTCTGGGATTGGATGTTGGAGTGGCAGTGTGCCAAGGTTACACCGAGCGTCAAACAGCTGTTTGAAATGGAACGAAACCACGCCAGACTATCCAAAACTGGAATCGAACGCCCCCCCAGAACTACACATGCTGGCTATTGTGTTTCGCAAAATGTTCTATGGGACGTCTCTACTGAACGTTTTCGTTTTTCCCACAATTAGAAGTTGCCAGTATTAAACACATTGGTGTTATCAAATGTAAAACATATACTTAATAAATGGGTGAAAATCGCTTGTATCCATAATGCGCAGCATTAATATATACCCACATGACAGCTCATTGTTACCTGGTATTTTTACTCCACTACATTTATTTGAGTTACTTTGCAGATTCTGATTAATGATGTGAAATATAAACAACCCTTAAATCAGACTTTAGTTACACCTGAGTAAAATTCAGGTAAGGTGATTGTCAAGTGCCAACAATCAGGAGAGATATTTGATAGTTGGCGCGTCGAAAGGAGCCAGTTGAGGTGGTTCGGGCACCTAGTTAGGATGCCACCTGGGCGCCTCCCTAGGGAGGTGTTCCAGGCACGTCCAGCTGGGAAGAGACCAAGGGGTAGACCTAGGAGCAGGTGGAGGGATTATATCTCTTCACTGGCCTGGGAGCGCCTTGGGATCCCACAGTCAGAGCTGGTTGATGTGGCCAGGGAAAAGAAAGTTTGGGGCTCTCTGCTGGAACTGCTACCCCCGCGACCCGACCACGGATAAGCGGGAGAAGATGGATGGATGGATAGATGGATGGATGGATGGATGGATGCTTGAGAAGACTAAACATTTATCTAGAATTGACATGAATGGAAACGAGTAATAAAGTATATTCATTACTCGTTATTCTCTACTAATAGTTAATTAAAGACTGTATATTATGGCTATTTTGCACATCCCTTTCAAGATTTCAAGATTTTCAAAGGTTTATTGACATATCATATACACAACTACGGTGTAGTTATGCAATGAATGAACATTTTGGGTCACAGGTTCCTCAACAGCGCATTACAAGACATCTATCAATATGTGTGTACCTCCACCATTAAACTGTCATATTCTGCACATTTCTTATACTATCTACATAATAATACGTATAATTCATATGTGTAATATCAGTTAAAATAAGTGCTTCAACATAGTTAACATTGCAGGAAAGCAATATATTAGACGTTAAGTACTTTGTCAGGCTTAATATTTATTTGTAGATAGATACCCCCAAAGCTTTTTTCTTATTTAAAAGTAGACCTTAATCTAAATTATTATTTAATGTTTAAATAAAGGTTAATTCGTTTTTCTGTTTTGCACCTCCTCCTATTAATATCTTTGTACATCCTGCACTAAACTGTTTTATTGTAGAGATCACTTATAGTATCGTCTTGATTTTTTATATTCTATATTTCTATCACAGACCTTCTACTTTCCCCCTATGAAAGTATGTACTCTTAATATTTTTTTAATCAAATATAACACATAAAAACAATAATTCAATAACGTGCTTTAACCACTAGGCGGTGCACACAAGGTACACACAGCCATAATAACTGTATTATTAGTGTAGGACACTTATGTATGTAAAACATCTGAAGATGTGTAGTTTTATTCATGCTTTCACATCATTCATATCATATAAACACCAAATCCCAGCATGCATTGCGACTAAAACATCCAATCAGCGAGCTTAAACCATAGCTGAGGATCTTGGGTAATCGCTCGAAATGCCTACGTCTGTTGCCGGTTATTTTTATTTTGAAATTCAGTTCCTGACGGACGCCAAAAAAGCCCGAGATTATGGAATTAAACCAATAAATAAAAGCAAGGATAATTGTGTGTTATTGGTGAGTAACTAACAGTGTGTTATTTTGAAAAGAATAACAAATTAGAAGGAAAAAAAGATTTAAAAAATACAGATTTCAGTATTCTGAGGCTCTGAGCCCCATTTATTTTCCTCACAGACGGCAACAAAAGTCCGAAATTATACTTGATATTGAGTAAGAACATGTTTTTATGAACCACACAGCTTCCGGTCTTCCACGACCCGACCGGAGAAAAGGGCGTGCTGCAGGCATGAAACACATTACCAGTAGAAATACATTGCTTTTAAAATCGTGCTGTGCAACACGAAAAAAAGGGGAAAATCGTGTTGGTGAACACGAATCAATAGATTAAAAATTGTGTTGGTGAACACGAAATGCCATGAGACTGGGTTGTCATGACACATTACATTAAAAATAATCTAGCAATGAAAAACTTAACAGCAGCCAATATTTACTATATTTCATATCTTTAACTCCACATTAATTATTATGATTGCCAATGACATAAGGGATTGGGCATGATTATGTCAAGACAAAAGCAGCATGCAATATGAAGAGGCAGGTAAAATGAAAACACATTTTTCGAAACTGAAGGAGCAAACCCGAGGGTAGCAGCATGTGAAATTGTTTGACAGAATCCATTGCAGAGAATATATATAGAATGTGATTGTGTTTCAGACCTCATAGTGGGCAAGCCATACCATTATTTGTGACTGTGATGTAAGAATAAAATGTTGGAATTAAATTTGTCCAGCTCAATAAGCATTATAATGTAGAGTTTTGACAGGGCAATACATTGTGTGTCTAACTAACATACAGTAGGCTAAAGATGAGAAGAGAGAAAAATACCTATATAAAAAATTGTCATTCTACGTTATAAAAAAATATATATTTGAAGGGCAGTAAAGCAGTTTGAGGAAGATATGGCCTCAGGGTGTATGGATTCCCCTTTGGAGCTAGACAGGAAGGAAAGCGGCAGAAAAGGCTGTCGAGGAGATAATGTAAGAATACGAGTGTACCCAATTGATACTGACATAATGGTTTTGCTGGTCAAAGCCTCCCCCTAAGTTCTTGCTCTGTAGGTTAAAGTTATATTGATCACTGATCAATAAGATTTTGATCTTATTCATCAGATTATAGATGGGAAACACAGAAGCTAACAGCTCAATCATAGGTGATTGGAAGTCGATGCATTTGAACAGTCATCTTGAGAGCTACAGACAATAGCGCTAGCCCTATAGTGCAGACAATAACAGATCTAACCAGATCTGCAGTTCCTCTCAGCCCTGTAGAGTGTTTTAGCAGATTTAATATCACTGTTTTGGGTTTGTCTTACCACTTGTTTCCAGACGCAACAGTTGTCAGTAGATAATGTCCCTAAAAATCCACTGTATATCACCTACTCAGCACTAAACAGCAAAAAGATAAGTAGCAACTTACTAGCTCAGAGGGAAGAATTTAACTTAACTCAAAAGACATACAGTATATTTCTCATAATAATTGTTCGAGACTCAAACAAGGCAAATTGGACATAGTGGACATAAACAAATGTAGTTAAAATGTTAGCAAACAGGTCTTGCTAAACTGTTAGCAAACATGTCTTGCTAAACTGTTAGCAAACAGCTGGATGTAAAAATACCACAGCAAGCAGTGTGCTAACAGTTTAGCACCTGTTTGCTAACATTTTAGCAATTCAAGTTAAATGAAATGATACAGTTTCATGAAATATTAATAAAATATATAAGATGTTGATTATATGTCAATAATTAGCTTGAGTAGCAAAAAAGGAACGTCGTTTCAAATTAGTTTTACCCTCAGAGTTTTTCCATCAGCTTTTCAAATACTTTCATATACACTCTTTAGTAGGCTACTAACATAACTAAGAGATTGTTTGTAAAGCCCACTGCTTTGAAATGCTAAGTTTATAATGAATCAGACATTTTATACCTTTACAATAAATCGTATAGTAAATGGAATTCATAAGTTGTATCTTTGGGAGGGGCTATGATCAGCAATTCTTTTTATAAGAAAATATAAATAATACAGTATATGGTTTTTGCATTGTAGATTTGTTTTATTACTCAAATTAAAGTAAAGAAATCCAGTACCACTAGTAATGTCTGTAGAAAGATCCTGTGTTTTGTCTGACAGAAGGTTATATTTGATTTACATAACATTTTAACTGCGCAGTCTCATACAATTCTGAGACATTAATCTATACTTATAGCAAGGTGTCTTTTTACCTTATACAGTATAAATGAAATGCACACTTGACCTGTTTTACATCTAGATTATTTACTACATGAGTAGCACAAGAAGAAAATCTAATCTCACATCATTTATTTAATACCATACAGCATTTAATTCTCAAGTATTATCTAATGATATCTGGGTGAGGATGTATACGTGATTGTTACCAGAGATAAACACACGAACCAGGCAACAGAACAAAACAAGAACCCAGAACTAAAGTTCCTTTTATGTCCTTGTTGTAGAAAGAGGAGCATATGACTGATTGATTTTTTTTTTGTAAACCTACATGGTTGGTTAAATCATACGCAGTCTTAAATGCTCTTAGAAGCCATCAATATGAATATCTTTTTTTTGTGTGTGGCTGAAAACATGGTCCATGAGTGCATTGAATAAACACTGTACCGTTGAGGGCTGTAAAACCAAAAGAAGGGTTAGACACTAGAACTAGGGGAATGTTGAGGGAACTACAGTATGTAGGTGAGTTAGGGTAAGGATTGGGGTTAACCCTCTCCCAGGGAATAACATTTTGATAATCAATCAATCTTGATTTTGATATGTCATAAGTCAATCAAAATGTAACCCAATGGCACAAACTACACATGTGTGTGTTTACAGGGTGTACAGCATATGACACACTCCTTCCTTAGACCCTCACAAACTCCCAAAGAAACCCCTCCAAAAAGGAATACCTCTCCTAGGACGGACAGACATGTAATTTATGTTGTTTTCTTTTTATATACTGCCTTGTCTTGTTTATGTTTCTTTTGCTGGTGTTATGTATTGTGTATTTTGTTTTTTGTGTGTTTGTACGGCGACCTTGAGAGCCTTGAAAGGCGCCTATATATAAAATATATGAATTATTATTATTATTATTGTTTGTATGGATTAAAAAATAGATATACAGAGTAGACAATCCAAATGACAAAAATTATAATGTGAACATTTATAAAAAAGATGGGTCCAGGAGGAAAAGTGTCTTGGGTGCAAAAATAATAACGTTGGCGCCAAAGACGAACACGGTTAAAGATCCCGAAGTAACCTTTAATACTGGCAAACTGCCAGGTGAGCGACATCCACCTCCCATTAAATCCATTTACAAAAGCCCAGAATGAATAATGGCACTTGGAATGAACTGAATTGATGTGTCCAAGTGTGCTAATTCTAAATAGCGTCCCTTAATCTTCAGTTTTCAGATGGTTTCACTTTGTTATATATCATTTAGGATATTCAGAGAATTCTAGGGGTCACGCACTGTCAGTGGTGTTATGTCATCCAGCTTGATTAACTTGTTTCCCAGAACATCTTTCCCACACAGGAGGATTATAAATGTTTTGTTTCCAATTATAGATGGATATATGAGCTCTAAAGTTATCCAGCTAGTTTCTCAACACTTTAGAAATACCACTTATCTTCTGGTAGCATTGCACTCGGGTCTTTTGGGGGTTACTGTAAGTGGATTAATTAATGTCAGTGCATATTCGATCTGTATATTTTTTAAATGTCAGAGCCAAAAAAGGCCAAGAGTTCCTAGATTAATAAAGCTGTTTTAATGTTGGTACAGACTTCCGATATCGTCTGTGAAGGTCAGGTTATACTGCCCTTTCAACGGTGGGTGAAAATGCTCATAAAGTTGAAATATAAGTATCGTTTTTGTATATCCCCGCCAGCCAAATTGACCACCTGTGCTTCATAAATTTCACCTCAGACCACACAAATGTCCAGTTATTCAGGGAGTGAATTTCTAGAAAAGGTTGAGAAAAAGGTCAGCCACATTAACATGCCTGCGTGTCAATCTCCTTGCTGCACGGCCCCCCTCAGTGTGGGTCTTAGCTAACGTAGGGGGTGGTGTTCATGTGCGGTAAACATAGAGCTGCAACTGTTTACGATCTTTTCCAAATGGGTTAGAAAGTGTTAAGTGGACAAGACAGGTGCTATGTGGAAGTTAAACAGGTTGCAGTGTAATCTGTTTGGGTCGCTGCCGTGTTTGGGAGATGGAGCTTCGAGCATTTTTCCGAAGAGAACAAATCTTTCTGGGAAAAAGAGGCAATTAGGAGAGAAAGGTGTTAAGCTGGAAATGCCACACAGGTCATTCTCACCCATCATATGTGTGAAAACAGGACAGTTAAGTTGAGTAATGTTTCATGGTCTGTTATAACATCATTACTGTGACACATTATCAGCAGTGGTGGAAAGTAATTAAGTACTTTTCGACAGTAATATTTGGCCTGGTAATGGACATTGTATTGCAAAAGCCACCTTTAATATTTATAAGGTTAACAAGGAGTAAAGTTCACACAGGCACAGAGGGCAGCTCAGGGGTCCTACAGGTGAAACGCAGAAGAGGTTAAGGCATCACCCATTAGACAGTGCCGAGAGTATGCAGCCAGGTTGCAGTGATGTGCTCGGGTTTCTGCATTTCAGAGCGAAACGAACAAACAAACGTTTTTAACTTATGCATGCCTTAAAGTCCTTTTTATGTGCAAGTGTGCAACAATGTACTCAAGTATAAAAATATATAGTATAAAAAGTACTTTTTTTGACGCATTTTCACTTTACTTGAGTATTTCCATATATTGCTTTTAACTATACTCCAATTAATGTATTTTATTTTTAACAAACTGTTGCTTCGTACATATAAACCTTTATATAGTCTATGATATAAACACATGATATGCTGATACGGTATAATGCAGTACTGTACTACTAAATCTATATTTCAAGTATCTACATTTGGTCCATATTAAAAACTACAATGCTCTTACATGTATAAAACAGGATGAAATAATAACAATTTTGATATAATAAAGAATATTTTTACTTTTGAGACTTGAGGTACATTTAGCTTTGATTCTGAAATGGGCCATTGTGCACAATAAGTACTTTTTGTTCTTTAAGAATATTTCGATCCTATACTTTTGTACTTTTACCTATAAGTAACATTTTAAAATCAGGACTTTTACTTGTTATGGAGTATTTTATGAGCATAGTATTTGTACTTTTACCTAAGTAAACAATCTAAGTACTTCTTGCAACACTGATAATCAGTATCGTTGGATGAACTCTCACCCAGGTGCCGCAGGATCTCAAGAAATTCATAATCATTTGTTAAATGTTCACTTTTTTGACATCTTGTACAAACTTTACACTTGTTTGTACATGTAACAAATGCATGTATGCACATACAGAACATGCTCATCTATCCTCATGTGTTTACATTCCTGCTGAGGCAAAGTGATGTGGAGAGGGGGGGGCGAATGGCCGCTCTCATACAGAAAAACAAACAGGCCGAGGGCCGCTGAGACGGGCCGGATCTCGGGGACGCTCGGGAACATCCTGTCGTCCCCCCCGCTCCGCTCGGTCAACAGCTGCAGGCTGGCAGCGCTGTGTCGTCCAATAAAAGCATCAGAACAGCATCAGAACAGCATCAGAACCACATCAGGGCGGTGAGACCCCAGGGGCCAGGGATGTTGAAGAAGAAAATCCCTGACTTATTTGTGATTCCAAGAAAATAGATTAAGGAAGGTAAAAGACAACAAAGTTGAATGGTTCATACATCCGGTTTACTAACTTGTTGTTCAAATATTTCCGTCTGTATTTTTGGTAAATGTACAACCCATTTAACCAAAGCTTTAAGACATTATTCCAGCGATTTAGAATTGGACTTTTATAAAGTTGTGGAAAAACTGAAAGTCAGACAAAAAAAACAGTACCTATGTTAATTCCAAGGAAATAGAAAAAGAAAGGTGAAAGACACCTTGCATTTTCTTTTACAAATATTATTTTCTGCATGTTTGGTTTAACCCATTTGACCACATTGTGAAGATATGTACATAATGGGGCAATCCAGATATATAGTATTGTACTTTTATAGAGTTGTGAAAGGTGGTTTAAACCGGTAAGTCAACATTTAAGCAGCAGAGACAGATAGCCTGACTTTTAGTGTTAGAGGGGCCCATGTATGCGTTTTGGGGGTTTCTCTCCCACACATTCCCCCTCTGCCTGAAAGGCCTTGATTGAACTCCCAGATTGGACTCGATTGGACTTACAGTACGTAACATAGTGACATCACCAGGAAGGCGCGTCGTCTGGCCTGCGTATCTGGGGCTGTAGCCCCGGACAATTCTCCCTCAATAATCTTATACATTAACCGTGCTTTACCTGAACCTCATCATGACACTAGAGAGGACGGCAGGATTGTAATTTCCCGTGTTCAGTGAATGCAACAGAGGCAAGACACCAGACCAACCAGAGAGTTGCATGGAAATAAACGTGTCATATTGGCTGACAGGTACCTATCCTGTGAGCTGTGACAATGTTTAAACTGTCAATCGGACTCTGAGACATAAGAAACATGTTTTCTTAAAAAAGACGACAATTCTCAAGTGGTGGCTCACACAACAACCCCAGAGCCACTACTTGAGTCAGGCAAACAAGGTATGTAAATGTCAGTAAACTTCCAAGTTATGCGAACATGTAAGCAAAGCATAAATTACAGATATATTAAATTAACAAGTTGTCATACAATATAAATGTTGTGTTTTTTTGCGTTACCTGGGGCCTCATTTATAAATGGTGCGTACGCACAATGTTTGCGATTTATAAAAAACGAACTTGACGGGAAAATGTGCGGTCCTCCACGCAAACTCTAACCCATGCGTACGCACTAAGCACAAAAACGGGAAAGACGAGAAACTGCGACACCGTTGGCAGAAGGAAGAATGGAGAGAAATATGTGGAAATAATACCATCAATAGAATGTTACCTCTCATTTATCATATATGAAGAATTCATTTTCAAACATTGATTAAAGCCAATCTATAAAATGATTTAACAAATGCCTGTTTGAGACTCCTCAGTGCACACAAACACATAACTTGGAGAAATATATAAATACGGAAATGTTATTGATCACCCCTCGATTATGTTCTCTTGTTAAGAAATGTATTCTCATAAATGATGCGGTAAACAGAAGGACAGAATTACTTTAAACTGACGCCCTTTTGCTTTTCTATAGGTTGTAGATACGAGCATGGTTTTATATACTATCACGTTTAATCGTGTTTTATGCCGTTCGCCAATAGCCTACTTGATAAGTCGCTCGTAAAACACAGGAGGTATGGAAACTAAGAACACCATCTGTGGTAAATTGTACAGCTAATATAACACAACACATTAGTTGTATTTCCTTTAACTGGTGGATATAGAATTGCTGCAGTGGAGACGCTGCGCACAGCTGATCGACAGCTGGGACACAAACCACCAAATACAAAAACATAATTCAGATCCAGTCGTCATGACTCCACTCCGGAGGGATTCCCCGATCATTTCTTAGAGTTTCTCATCAAGGTGGGGTCTCCTGTCCCCGGTACAAACACACTGCCTGAGGAAGGCTATGTGTATTTCTTTTGTCATTAACCTTTCTCTGACCACTTATTTATTTATTTTGGTGATGATCCGACCTCCATGCTGCTACTCTGGTTCAAACTGCATCCACCAAACAATGTGATTTATCTCGACCTCCCCAAAATAACCAAAATCTGACACGGTGTGAGATGTCTTTTTTAGCTGTTCTGTCGTCATTTCCTGCGATCTTCTTCATGCAGTCAGTCAAAATGAATGAATGGGCGTTTATTTGACTATTTATAGGTAAATATGGGCGTTACGTGAAGCCCGCAAACGCTGCACCGCATTTCGTGTTGATTGTGATTTTTGTAAGGATGTGCCGTACGCAAGTCCTGTGCCGGTACGCAGTCTTTTATGAATCGGAAAGTGTCAGTGCGTATTTATTTGCTTTGTCCTACGTAAGCAACCTTCCCACGCCAATCACGCAAGGCTTTGTAAATGAGGCCCCTGGTGATTTCAAAGAAAGCTCTCTGGAAAATGTTGACTTACTGTCAGTGTTCGACATGAAGCTAGAAGCTACCTTACATTACACAGTCACAGGTGAGGGATTTGTAAAATATCCATAAAGAAAAAGAAAATCTGCTTACAGTTCTGTTTCATATGGGTGTTGAGAGATGTATCCATAGATCCATTAATGTTGCGCTCTAAGTGCACCAGATTGATGCTTTTAACTTCAATATTTAAAAAAAAATCTTCCTGGGGTAGCATGCCCCAGGACCCCCCTAGATGAGGTGACGACCCCCCTAGAGGAGGTGAGGAACCCCCTACAGGAGGTTAGGTCCGCCCCCCACCAAAATAGCATTTTACCCATGCTTACACCTATATGCCGTGAGCTGATTATCGAGCCTTCATTGTAACAGTCGCAGGTGTACTGTGTATGTGCGTGTGGGGAGTGTTGCAGTAGAAATTTCCACTGTAGCGGCCGGTACCTTAATGTACCTTAATGAACTGTGGAATAAGCCCCGAATGTTTCCAGGTCCAGGAAACGCCCCTGGACATCACTAACACTTGCGCTTCTATTGGCTAGCGCTCCAACACAATATACATGAAAGGCTAAGGGGAACAGAGGTGCTTCAGCACAGCAGGGGCATGGCAGGCAACTGCTTGGGGCCCCGGACCAGAAGGGATGGATGTGTTGGGGGGCATGTCTCATCTGCCTGGGGCCCACTGAGTGTCTTGCATCGCCCCTGCAGCACAGGCAGTATGAGAAAAATAAAGCACTTTTTGACCATTAAAGCATGGAGAAATGTCACAAATTACTAATGTGAACCTGATATTGAGTTTAGTATGCTCCAAAAACACAGGATCGTACATTTCTCAAAATACTCCTCTAAAGATTACTCTGGGTGAATGTCTCTGTCCTTAAACTCTTTGTTCCGAGTTTGAAATTGTTGTTTTCTAAAGTAGTTCCTAGAGTATAAAAGATAATGGACCAAAATATCTGAATTTCCATGGAGTTGTCTGAATCAATGGAAAGCAGATTTAAAGTGAATTTAAGTGGAGCTTTAGCATAAACTTAAACGTTTAAAGTACTTTGTGGAGTGTTTGGCTTTCATTAGTTTTATGGAGCAGTTTATTGTGCAGTTTCCTGTTTGTCTTGTAAACATACGGTCATTTATTCCCTGAGCTCTTAAAGTGAGGCTGCAACTTTGAAAAATCTCAGTTCCCCTTACTCTGTTTCTACCTTGGGGAATAATGATACATGTCACAGGATGAATCAATAAAAAAACCTAATCATATTCGCTTACAGTTACATAAAATAAGACTCAAATGAGATCACTGTTACATGTTAGGAAATGTTTTACTAATAGAAGGATTACAATGTTATAATACATTTTAAGATGAAGAACAATATATTACAAATAGTGCTCTCAGCATTAACGCTCAAGATTAATCTGGAAACCTTTTTGCTTTTTTTTTTGTAGAATGTTCTCATATGCACCTTCATTGTTGGTCTTTTGACTACTGCCTGAATACGATTATTAATGGCATGTTGCAGAGGAGACATTTTTATTAAACAAAATACCTTGGTTTGCTCTTTTCCAACGTTACATTGTTCTGTCTTATTACAATCAAGTAAACTTTGTATTCATATTTCTTGTCTTTTATTTATGTGCATTGCATTTGTTATTGAGGTAATACAAAAGTAGAGCAAAGGTATCAGGTTACATTACTTTTATAATGTTAAACTTAAAAAAAGTCATATTAGACCAAGACAGACTGTAAGCAGCGAAAGACCTCCATTAGACTCCTTTGTTTACTTCTGTAACATAGTGACATCACCTCCAAAACTTGTGCTTCTATAGCGCTCCAACACATTATACGTGATAGGCTGGTGGGCGGAACATTTCAAAGCATTTATCCAATCACAACAGCTAACCAATCAGAGCAGACTGGGCTCTGGTTTCAGACAGAGGGTGAAAAGAGGTGCTGCAGTATGAGAAAAAACGAAGAGCTTTTTGAACATTAAAGTATGTAGACATGTAACAGTAGAGACACTAAATATGAGCCTCCACATGAGCGTAATAGGGCCCCTTTAAGAGTTGCATGGAGGGGTGGTAGTGTAGCATGAACATCAGAATGCACTTGCCTTGAGATGAAAGGTTTAGCAAACAGAGGGATCCTTGACCGGGGTAGTCATGACACCACATTTCCTGTCTGACTCATTACAGGATAAGTAAATATGAAGCATGCTGAGGAGTAACGAAATTCTAATGATACCCACACTGGTTGGTACTTTTCCTACAGTGATGCAATCTGCAGTCTGTACGGGCGGTTTAAAGATGTATTTTTCCTATTAAGGCAGTTTTTTTTAATAACTGATGGACAGCTTTTTCTAAACTGGCTGAAGGCGCTTTTCAATTGTAGCCAGGCTCCTGGGGAGGGACATAATGTTGACCATTGAGGGGTTTAACAGGGCGGTGACACAGGACTCAACCCTCTAATTCCCTTTCAACAGCTCCATATGCCCTTGGGCTTGGATGAAGCAAAATGAAAAATGCTCCTAAAGCTGCACATCACCCCCCTCCCTCACCGCCCCATCCGCCCCCCCCCCCCCACCTACCGATTCTCTCCTTCTCTTCAAGTGGATCTTATTTTTCGTTAAATATGTACAGTTGCATGTAGGCCAGATTCACATTATCAACACAAGCATGTTTTTGGAGGAGGAGATGGAGCGGGAGATTAGCTCTGGTATGGGAAAACAGAAAGGGGGGGCAGGGGGGTTGTCAGCCCAGCAGCAGAAAGATTTATCATCCATTTACATTATCCCAAACACACACTCAGCAGCAGAGTCTAAACACAGGGCTCCTCAATAACCTCACATGGTCACATTTACTATTCAACTACTCCATTTTTTTAAATGTTTTTTCCCAACGTCTTAAAAAAGAGAGGTTAAATAGCTTTAATTATAATTTATAAGCATTGGAAATGATGGTATCAGACTTGTTTATTCATTGGTTGTTTATATTTAGTAGAGGGGTCATGAAAAGTTGCTGACATGTTTATGTAGACAAAAGATAACAGGGTTTACGTAGGTGAAAAGTTCAATTGAGTTATTTTGCCAAGGCAGTCCAGCAATACTTAAATTATCAAGCTTTTTTCTGATCATATTAATGATTTGTTATCTCTTGCTTTGTTTATTTCCAATTTTCTTCGAGTATCTCTTGTTCTAACTCTGTAAGCATGCTTTCAACCTGAGATTGTTTTTGCTCCGGCTGGCAGATAACGATCAAATAATTAATATTTCAAACGTTTATCTGCTCCTCGTGGCAGCTCTGTATACACACACTCCGCAGAGCTCCACATTTTTGCTGTTTCATCACAGAAAGTTTCTCTGTTCTGTTTGTTCTGGAAGCGAGAGACAACAACACTCATACAACAGCATGAGGACGCAACGCAACACCACTGCAGAGGAGACAGCCACACAGACATTATAGGTCCCATGTCAAGGCCATTTCTACTGATCATAATTCCATTGTTGAGGTCTACTAGAATAGATTTACATTGTTCAATGTTCCAAACTCACATTGGTTTCTCATACAGCATCTCTATATAGTATGTGTATTCACTCTCTGTCCTAAACGGCTAGTTGGAGCTCCTCCCCCCTCCCTATGAGCCCACTGTGCTCTGATTGGTCAGCTCGCCCACTCTGTTCTGATGAGTCCACCACCGTTACAGCGGAACATCAGTGTTTATGTGTTACAATGGCGTTAGCAACCAGAAAATGACACCAGTAATGACAAACAGATGAGAATGCTGCGTGGGGTCTGGGTGCCGTGTTGGCGGGACGTTGCGGGGCTCGTTGCTGTGAGGAGCGGACAGTGTGAGCTGGGTTCATTTCCTGCTTGCTGCGCGGGGTCTGCGAGACAGCGAGACATCGCGAATTGACGCGGGAAGGGGGGGGTTGGGTGCTGAGGGGACTTCAGCCCCCCCATCTGCGGGGGTCCGCAGACCGCAGCAAGGAGGCGGATCCTAAAGGGGGCGGATCATATAGGGGGCGTTTCCTAAAGGGTTATGAACCCCGCCCCCCACGCATTCTAGGGATGTGAATGACTCTCAGCTTTACTGTGCCTTTTCTTTTTTTTCTGCATTAACTGCTGCCATCGTGTGTTCAGAAATTGTGTAGAAGCCTTAATGTTTCAAATTCAAAGCCCTATTTCAAAGCTCTATACCAAAAATGTGAGGCTTTATTTAAACTAAACACGTGTTTACTTGAGAGTTCCTAGTCACGTCTGTTCTGTCTGTTAATAATAATAATTTATTTGTTGTTGAGAGGGTAATGGCGTAGCTCATTTTAATCATACTTATGTTCAGAGTTGGGTGTAACGCGTTACTGTAATAATATTACTTTTGTCGGTAACGTAGTAGTGTAACGCGCTACTTTTATAATTCAGTAATCACACTACAGTTACTAACATTGCCCCGACACGCGTTACTTCGTTACTTACTAAAATCAGTCATAATAAAACCTCAACAAACACCTGCAAAGAACACATGCTAAGGTGAAGCTAACGCACAGCTATTTGTTGCTTGTTTATATCATGCAGTCTGTTCTTCTTCTCTGTTTTCCGGTTGTTGCCTGTTTTGAATGACGAATACACACTACTGCCGCCTGCTGGTAAGGAGAGTTATTGCCACTCACGCATGCGCAGTTCGTACGTGCTCGGCTGAAGTCTTTGCGGTGTCTGGTTCCAGTGCAACACATGGCCAACACGCAGGAGAACACGCCGACGCAACAGCGTGAGCAGAGATAGACTGCGCAAAATATACAGATAGCAGGAGACAGAGGACAGCCATGGTCAGATAGGAAAACATTCAGGATCTGGATCAGTCTTATGCGACAATGGAAACTGAACTAAAGAGAACATTTGAAACTTTAGCAGTCTGCGTGATCTGCCTGCAGGGAGGGGCGGGCCGGCCCTGCGAGTAAAGTAACGAGTAAAGTAACGAGTAAAAGTAACGAGTGGAGAAAGTAACGAAGTAGTGTAATATATTACTTTTTTTAAAAGTAATATGTAATATATTACTTTTTTTTAGTAACGACCCCATCTCTGCTTAAGTCCTGCATCCTCCACAACTGCACAGTGCTGCATATGTTTTCCTATAAACAGACCAATGCTTAAGTTATGGAACGCTGTGGGGAAAAGGAGTTACGCCTTCCTAACCAGCTCTCTCCTTCCGCTGTCATCGGACACAATGGGCTGATGTCTTTATACTTGAGTAATTTGTGCATACAAATATTGTGTTTCTAGGCTTTACATGTTATACAAAATACACTTTTATACTTCTCTCATATATTTGTCATTTTTTCAACAGTGCTAACTGCTCTTTGTACAGCCCAGGATGCTGATGAAAATCGTATGGTCTGATTCTATTACACTGTTGAAAATTAAATAACCTTGTATTTTAATGTTTCAGATAGCAATGATTTTTAATAGCAATCATTGATGTAAGATTCAGAAAACTGTCTTGCCTGCCACATTTTGAAGGGACACATCATCCGCCTAGACAAGTACACAAAAACAGATACAGGTCAAGCTGTTCACTTAAACATTTGTACCGGGCAGATATGGAACTGTGCTAAAGGACAGACTATTACTACTTTAACACAGAATAACAGACAACAGGAGTCAAAGAATAGGCAAACATTTTTGCACTGTCATACACGGGAGCATACCTACAGTCAGCCCTATGTTCCCTCAAAACTATCTTTACCCCTAGCCCCAAGCCTAACCCTAATTAACCCCATAAGGGACACTGATCTGTGTCTCTTGTTTTAACACATTGGAGGCCAGTCTAAGTGAGTGATTGTAATATGCGTATATGCGTTTTAGTCCTACACCATGGGTTCTGAAATCTTCCTTAAAACACTTCCTATTCAGAGCAAACTCTGGTCCTTCTGTATAACTGTATAGCCGATTCTAAAAACGCCTTCTAAATCTTACATAAGTTTTCAGAACAAGAGCATGGAGACACTTGAATCCTACTACTGCTGAATCCCACATCAGCTGCTTCATTTATGAGCATCAATGAGTTCCTATAACAATAATTATAGTGTTATAAGCTGTGATGCCCCTGTGGGTTCATCAGTAGAGAGGAGGTGGCTGTGCTGTGGTGATTGGTGATTGCAGTAACTCAGGGCACCTGGGTCTGGTGTCCTGCAGCTATTTAACGCCTCTCTGATCCTCTCTGTTCTCTCTCTGCTTCTCCCTGCAGGCACACCGGTTTTGTTGAGTATGATAGGAGTTTATTCAGTTGCTTTACTTTGTGCACTTCAACACTCTCACACACATACATGTCCATACAATCCTCACCCTGCATTTACATTACTGATACCACTGACTTCCACACCTCATACTTTACTGGTTTTGACTTGTTTGTCTTAAATAAACACCATTACCTACCCGTTGATATGTTGTGTCTCCTTTTTGTTGTGGCCTTTTGAGCCAGGTCGCAACAAATGGGGGCTCGTCCAACGGGTTATTTGTTTAAAAAGTTTGTGTAGTGCTCAGAGCACATGGTGTCATTGAGCAGCTGATTCATTGTTGTGGTCCAGCTGTGTGCTGGCTTGTCGCTGCTATTTGGGGGACACATCATGTCTTTTGGGTTTTAGGAGGCTGTAGTGTTTGACATGTCGTCAGGTTTTGTGTGCCAATCAGAAGGTAAGATGTTGCTGTTTGTTACGCTTTTGTAAAAGAGATTTTCCCCGCTAGGCTTAAGTGGCGTTTCCCCTTGGGTTGCGTCTGTTTTTTTTTGTTTTCATAGTGTTGTGGCGACGTGGTTAGTGTCAGCTGTTTTCGGACAGCTGTCTCGGGGGCACGTCCGCGTGAGTTCTTGGTGTTACCTGCGTGCAGGTCGCTCCATAACTCCGACGGGTTCCAGTGCGTAATTACCCACCGCAAGCCACATGAAGACTAGGTGAGATTAGGAAGATTTTGTTTCGGCAGTTAGGGGGAAATTCTCTGTTGGGTTCATTTTATGCCCATGCGTGTTGGCAGTTTAGTACTTTGCTTTCTGATTGGTTATTATGACTTCTTTGTCAGCGTTTGTGGATGCGCCCTCAGTGTCTTTCTTAGATGATTGCCAGAAGGCGCAGTTGGTCGAAATAGCAAAGCATTATGACATTGCTGTGGTGGGGAGCAAGCGGAAACATGACATTAAAACTGTCATCGTGTCATCTTTGTTTGAGCAGGGGGTGTTGCAGAAGAGTGAGTCTGGTGCGGCAGGGTTCGTACCGGTAGTGGTTCAGACAGCTGGTTTAACGTTTGAGCAGCAAAAGGAGCTTTTGGCCATGCAGTTTGAACAGGAGAAGTTGCGGTTGGAGTTGAGGTTGGAGCAGGAGAAGTTGCAGTTGGAGATGAGGGGTCAGCAGCAGGAGGTAGAGAAGCGTTTAGAGGTGGAGAAGGTGCTGGAGGTGGAAAGGATGAAATGTGAGGTGGAACATGCTAGATTACGGCTGATTGGAGAGGGCAAGCTTTCTCTGGTGGAGGATGGTTCTGATAGGTCGGCATCAGGTAGTGGCGATATTATTTCTTACTTGCGGTTAGTGCCAAAGTTCAATGAGCGTGACCCTGACATTTTTTTTACTCTATTTGAACTCATAGCAGAGGCAAGAAACTGGTCAGATTCGGACAAAGTGCTGTTACTTCAGTGTGTACTCACTGGGCGAGCACAGGAGGCCTATTCAGCTGTTTGTGGCGAAAAAGCTTTGGACTATGCCAGAGTAAAATCAGCGGTGTTAAAATCATACGAACTTGTTCCTGAAGCGTATCGTCAAAAGTTCCGAAGTTGGGTCAAGGGGGATAAGCAGACACATGTGGAGTTTATCCGTGATTTGACTTCTAATTTTCAGCGCTGGTGTGCGGCAGCAAAGGTTGACAGTTTTGACGGTCTTTGTGAACTCATTGTATTGGAACAATTTAAAGATGTTATCCCTCAGCGTGTGGCCACTTATGTAAATGAGCAGAAACTTTCCACCGCGCTCAGAGCTGCTGAATTAGCAGATGATTTTGTGTTGACACATAAGGACAGTTTTACAGAGAAGTGGTCTAGGGGTGATTGGAGACGTGGAGAAGATGGTGGCTATTCCCGCGGTGGTGCAAAGTTCTCACCAGGCTCCTCCCGTAGATTTGCAGGTCCAGGGCGATCCGAGGGCGCCAGAGTGGGCCAATGTCATTATTGCCGAGAAGAGGGTCATTGGAAGGAGCGGTGTCCGTTGCTGGAACCTGAGGGGAAGCCTCGTTCTTCATCACATGCTCCAGCCATGTGTTGTTCTGCCGTTTTGGTTAAAAAGCCGCAGAGTGTAAGATCGGGCATGGTGCCTGTTAAGAAGCTGGTTTGTGCCGACTTGGAGGTGGGTTCTGTTTTTGAGCCGTTCATAACGGAAGCCGTTGTATCAATGGTCGGTAGTGACAAGTATGTTCCGATTAAGGTGTTGCGTGACACAGCAGCTAGATACTCATTTATTGTTGAGTCAGTGTTGCCTTTTTCGTCAGAGACAGAAACAGGGGATTTTGTACTGATGAGGGGCATGGAGATGGGCTTGATTCCTGTGCAACGTCATACAGTAGTGCTGGATTGTGAGCTGGTACGGGGAGTTGTGTCTATCGGCGTGCGTCCCGCGTTGCCACTTGATGGGGTACAGATGATTTTGGGCAACGATCTAGCTGGTAGTGCTGTGTGGGCGGGTGTGCCACCGCCTGTGGTGGTTTCCAGGCCGTTGGCATCTGTAGAGCCAGATGAGAGCGGTTTGCAATTTCCAAGTGTGTCTCCAGTTTATACTGTTACGCGTGCGCAGAGCCGTAGGATGTCGACTGACCTACCTGTTTCGGAGTCTGGAAAATGTGGTCCAGCAAAGTCCTTTGACTTTGAGATCGAGACAAAGAAGAAGGAGAAGAAAGAGAGGAAACCCTGCAAAGCGAACAAGAGGAGGCCGAAGAAGAGGAGGCCGAAGAAGAGGAGGCCGAAGGAGGTCGGCGCGCCCAAGAGGCCGATGAGCGCCTACATGCTGTGGCTCAACGCCAGCCAACCCAAGGAGGAGTGGGACAGTGGCGGAGGAGGAGCGTCCTCCAGTCCTAAGAAGGAAATTAAAAAAGCTGGAATTAAGAAGGAGGATATTGGGTTGTCGTGGATCCCTTTGGGGCCCCGTCTTAAGGGGGGGGCTGTGATGCCCCTGTGGGTTCATCAGTAGAGAGGAGGTGGCTGTGCTGTGGTGATTGGTGATTGCAGTAACTCAGGGCACCTGGGTCTGGTGTCCTGCAGCTATTTAACGCCTCTCTGATCCTCTCTGTTCTCTCTCTGCTTCTCCCTGCAGGCACACCGGTTTTGTTGAGTATGATAGGAGTTTATTCAGTTGCTTTACTTTGTGCACTTCAACACTCTCACACACATACATGTCCATACAATCCTCACCCTGCATTTACATTACTGATACCACTGACTTCCACACCTCATACTTTACTGGTTTTGACTTGTTTGTCTTAAATAAACACCATTACCTACCCGTTGATATGTTGTGTCTCCTTTTTGTTGTGGCCTTTTGAGCCAGGTCGCAACATAAGCTGATTATAATACATTATAAGTATGATGCATAGCCAGTATTACCGCTTCATTTATTATGCTCTAATTCTTCCTTTGAATAAGATGAAGGTTTAAGGGGAATTTGTGTTATGCAATTATCTTATGTGTGTTGATGTCTTCCTTTCCATATATGCGTTGATGAAAAACACAGCTTTTCTCTCCTCATAAACAATATGTATTTATTAAAGCCATGTGGTGTACGGTACAGTATTTTCCCTTATTTATAGGCTCAACTTATCCAAAGCCAAGTTATTCATCTTACCCCTAGACTATTTGGTCTGGAAAGAGGCATACAATTGAAAAAGATCAGTTATCACTGGAGATTATGAGACAGGGTTTAAAATGCTATATATTTTTACCTTACAGAGAAGCACTTCATTATGGTTGGTTGAAGCGTATTATGGATCAATCACCCAACATCAGGGGACTGGAAGCTATTGCCTAAACTATTTCTCAATTGATTCGGAAAAGACCTTGATTTTAACAGGGATTCCTTCTTTCTATCAATGTGTCATTCAAAGATGGGCTAGCTGGCAGAAAGCAGGGGGTGGAACACTAAAGGAGCCGTACAGGAGATGAGGTTGGAAACCAGACCATTTGGGGATCTAAGTATATCACGGATCTTAGAGGAAATTCATGAATGTATCAACATTGGATTGACTCAGGTATAATTTGCATTAAAGATATGCCATAAGCTTCAGGATAAAAGGAATTGGGTAAGTGAATTATTCATTATTAGAAAGGCAATCCCTAAAAAATGGCTCCTGCTTCTAAATAATAGAAGCAAAACCCAAAGATTACATTGACAATGTACACATGGCTCTGACAGGATGTAATTGTAAAACAATATACAAGCAGACATCATACTGTACATACAGACATACTGGGAAGCTGTGCTTCATAGTCCTGTTCAGTAAAGCAAGCTCACACCCTACATAAGAGAATGGAGACACTTGAGTCCTACTATTGTTGAATCCCACATCAACTAGTTCATTTATGAGCATTAATGAGTTCTTATAACTATAATTATACAGTGTTATAAGCTGATTATAATACATTATAAGAATGTTCATAATGCATCAGACATTGGGTGCATAGCAAGTATTAGTGTATTACCGCTTCATTTATTATGCTCTGATTCTTCCTTTGAATAAGATTACATTGACAATGTACACATGGTTCTGACAGGATGTAATTGTAAAACAATATAAGCAGACATCATACATACAGACATACTGGGAAGCTGTGGTTGACAAACAGCAAGTCAAATAATGTATGGCAGCTACAGACAATTTCTCCAGAGGGTCAATTGCCAGAATTCAATTTTCAAATATTACATGACATTCTTCCAAATATGTAAAACCTGTACAAATGGAAGCTTGTCCCTACTCCTCTATGTGCTGTTTGTTTGGTCACAGAGGAGACAGACCATTATGTTTGTTTCATGTCAATGCTTGGGCAACTCAAGTTGCTGCCCTTATCTTGTCTCTGTTCAAAGTGAAATTTACACAGAAATAGCCAAATATCATTCTAGGTCTTAACACACCCCATAGTGAAATATATAGCCTAGTGTAAACCTTATACTAATAATAGCAATATTGTCCATCTACAAAACTTGGATGATATTCAAAGATGACCAACAAAAGTTGTATAAGGCAGACAGTGTGTTTTTCTTTCTGAGTATGTCATGTTAAATATCAAAATTGATCTTTTGGTTGATGAAGTCAGAGATAATTAAATCTGGGCACATATTTTGTGGTTGCTGAATTAGAACACCCAATAAAATGTTTATGTTTAATGAAGACTTTCCTCTTTGTATGTACTGTATATTTTCCTTTGTACAATGTATTGGTATGTACTATACATTTCATGTTTAGTATTTGATGTGTATTGTAATGTTTCAAAAATAATAAATACGTTAATTAACTAATTAACCTTACCACCAGACACAACATGAACAAATGAATGATACACATCAGGACAGTAACTTCAACTTCAGTATTTTAGGTGTACAGAAACCTCTACTCATGTTGTTAAATGATATACAGCAATATCTTCCATAAAACGTAGTTGATTGATTTGAATAATAATTACTACCACTGCACAAACAGTAAAAAAATGGTATGCCTACAATTTGTCTTCTCTGTGGGTTGTATTCTCTTCATTCTTTATGCAAATTAATTATAATTATTATTTTTCAAAGTTCGTTTATGATTCATTCAAAGCATTAAAATAAATGAGAATCAGAGCGTCATATACCTTTAAGAAATACGTGGGGGGCGGGGTTCATAACCCTTTAGGAAACGCCCCCTATAGGATCCGCCCCCTTTAGGATCCGCCTCCTTGCTGCGGTCTGCATCCAGACTCTATTGCATCTGCGAGGCTCCACTAGCACCCCCCCCCCCCCCCCCCAGCACGTCACAGTTTCGCCGCTGAGCGAGTGTGTGAGGCTCCACGGATTAGGTCCATTTGGGTATGGGCACGTCACTGCACCTGCACCCAGGAAGAAAAAGAGAAATGTCCAACGAGGCGTTCTGGGGAAGCATAGACAGGTATGTGTTAGAGTTTTACTCCCTACTGGGCTACTTCATAACACACAAGGGGATGGGTAATAACCGGAAAAGCATGACATGGGGCCTTTAAGGCATAAATAAATGTGCTGAGGTCACTGTAGTCCGATGTCAGCTATAATCATGTTTTATACATTTTACAAATAGGACGTTATATATTTTATGTTCAATTCATAAAGAAAAGCTTTAAAATGCAGGATGTGGTTTATGTGCTACAACTATTTTTTCAGAAGGTCACTTTGCTCAAGAAAATATGCAACTTATTTTACTTTGTTAATCTACAATATTCTCCATTTCTATAAGGTGAAATGTGTTAATAGGTTAATTAAGAGGGGCCAGTTGTTGAATTATAATATTTTGGACACTAGGCTATCGAATTCCCGCTATTCTATTATTGCTAAGCTAAGATAAGCTAATCAACTGCTAGCTTTAGCTTTATAGCGATAGACAGAAAGGAGACTGGTATCAATCTTTTAAGCTACCTCTTTGCTGGAAAATGTATAAGTGCATATTTCTTAAAAAAGTATTTATTTAACTAGATTCAAACAATTAAAAACTCGATTTACACTTCATTAGAATCAGAATACAAGCCTTTATTGGAAAAGAATGAATGAAATAAATAAAAGATTAATACAATACAAAATAAAATATACATACAATATATAAAATTAATATAAACATAGAAAAAAAGTAAAGCATGAATGTGATAAACATGAAAAGTTGTTCATAAAAAGTTCATAAAAAGAACATAATAGAAAAAAAAATGTTGTACACAAGTAGTTAAAACTAAAATGTGCAGATTGTACTACAATATATACATGTGTTAAAACAAATATAGTGGTGAATTAGTATTAACAAGATGCTGTGAACAAGATGAATACAATTAAGGCACTTTCATTGACAATTTGTTGAGGCTGTCCAAGGGCGTGGAATCAAATGCACGATGCAGAGACAAACAAAGTATCAAAATAAAGTGTTTTAATGTAGACAGGTCATACACTGAATACATAAAGCAACAAAACAAACACTCAATAAACTGTCTAACCTATACTATCAAAAAACTACAAAAACGACTTACTTAATCTAACTCTATGGACGATAATAACTATGGACAATGACAACATGATCTTACGCTGGAAGGCTTGGAACGCACAAGACAATCTGGCAACGAGACAGGGGAAGACGAGAACTATATATACTAGACAGACAACACCAGGTGAAGACAATTAGACAATCACAACAGCGGGAAAACAGACAAGGCAGGAAACGTACTTTAGACACATGAGGGTAGACAAGACTATCAAAATAAAACAGGAACCTATCTAAACACATAACATGAAACCTAAACTAGGGAACAATCTTAGCAGAGCACAACACAATTCTAATTTCAGTTTATCATTTGGTGTTGCAATAATGGTTTTATGGTAGTTTTTAATAACAATATGTATTTCAAATACCAAAAACAAAGTGTCACGTGGTAAACCGGATAAACTCTGGCCTTCAGCCCAAATAAAGTTCTGGTTCCCTGGGTCACTTGCATGTTTTTGTCAGTTATCTAACCTTGGGTCCATTAGGATAAGTAGTTAAACCCAATTAAGGCCTGACAGAGGTACTAGTACCAGGTAATTTGTATGTGTGACTTATTAACAATAAACACACTGTAACTAAGTGAGCTACAAGTATATTTATATTAGGGTCAAGAAACATGTTCCCTGGCTGTCTGTATATGGCCACTAGGTGAAGCCATGTTGGCACGTTCTGCTTACGATTACACTGTTGCGTTCTGCTAACATAAATCCTGCACACGTAGCAGTGGAACAGTGGCCGCCTCCATGCTAATGATTAAAACCATTCACCAACATCCCATCAGCAGAGCCAATAAACTCCGTACACTGTGGAGCATGTTTACCGTGGTGGGTTTAGAGACCAGGACGATTGGTGGAGTGTCTGCCTGGAGTCGCTTTTAACATTGAGAATCACCAGAGGCTCAGTCAAATCAGAATGAAGTAGTCAACAGGGACACAGCCAAGCTTCAGATGCTATTGTGAGCTCAAGGTGGTGTCTGGGTTTTGCCCTTGCAAAATTACATTTTTTTATTTGACTTATCCAAACACAATTTAGTTTGATTTTATGTTATTACCTTGGCAGTTCACAAAGTCTCAGACACTAAAGCTGGATTTGGTTTAAGTACTCTACTGAGAGCACCTTTCTAGTTTTCTTTGTTCTGCTAAATGTAAAACTCAAGCAGTGATTGGTTTCCCGAGACAATCTCCTGAGGCTGTATTACAAAGCCTGTTCAACAGACCCATATTATTTAGTGTTAACGGGTCCAACTAACACCAACAACCTTTTACACTCTACACTGTTTTACAACGGTGGTTATCAACTTGGCAAATCAACCCAGAGTTTTTCTATGAGCGCTCTCACATTCAATTGGAAGAATATTTGTCAAATTAAGTTAATTATATCGGACAAATATATAGAAGTTACATACATTATCCTGGATAAAAGTAATAAAGTTGCATCTGTCATTTGCAGGAAGAAATACTGTCAAAACCTGTGAGAATAGAATAGAAGATATATTTTATTCAACCCCAAAAATATATATCAAAACAATACAACACACTAAGCAGGCATAATAGATATCTAAACATGCTGGTCATTTGTGAAAACATGATATGATATGAATAAGCAACACACTCCCTAAGCGTCCAGGAGCGACGCTTGGTCAGGGACAGGGTCCCGTGGCGTCCAGTTGGGACGCGCTGAGGCCATACTTGCCAACCCTCCCGATTTTCGCAGGAGACTCCCGATTTCATTGCCCCCTCCCGGGGTCATATTTCTCCCGCATTTCTCCCGATTTCTGACAAAATCAGATTTACTCAGGACTGTTTCCACTCGGACTTTAATACAGCTACACCATTGTTTGGTTTCCATGGTAGGACGTCTCTTTAGTAGTGCGCACAACTGAAAGTCTGAGAGGGTGAGGAAGATAGTCACAGAAAACAGAACAAGAATCGACAATGCTACCCTCTGCTCACTCCTTTCCTGTAAAATACAGGTCCAGCCCACACATATGCTCCATTAAGGATGGTGCTACAGGCCGCAAGGCAGTGCACTTACAACTACACTAAGCATGTTAATGTTAATCTAATACAGCTCCGGCAATCCCCCGCGGTGGTTTTGAAATGCTCCCGATTCCTGAGGTCTCAGGGTTGGCAAGTATGGCTGAGGCTCCTTCAGCTTCATAAACGGATGCAAAGAGCTTTCAACTGATTGCAATGTATTCCCATCAGTGGCGGTATTTGACGCTTGTGGAAGCACCGCATCCATTTATGTCCGCAGCTCTTAAAGGCAATGAGCGTCCATTCCCATTGGATAACAGAGAATTGTACACCCGGAAGTAAGTATTCTCCTTACTGTCGATTGATTTGTCAGTGATATCTCCACTACTCATCAACTCAAAAACACCAGATTATCTTTGTTAATTAAACGACATTGATAGGTTTAAATTGTGTACAATGCTTGTTTTTCCCTTCAATTCTGAGAAACAACTTGTTTTCTCTGAAATGTGGAGCGCCAAAGAGACTACACTACCCGCAATCCCCAGCTATTGTTGTGACGACGCCTGTCCGCTTTGCGACAAACCCCGTGATTAATCTTCAAGCTCTGGGATTGGATGTTGGAGTGGCAGTGCGCCAAGGTTACGCCGAGCATCAAGCTCTTTGAAATGGAACGAAACCACGGCAGACTATCCAAAACTGGACTCGAACGCCCCCCCAGAACTACACATGCTGGCTATTGTGTTTCGCAACATGTTCTCTATGGCACGTCTCTACTGGGAATTGTAGTTTTAAAAGACGTTTTCGGTTTTCCCAAAATTAGAAGTTGCCAGTATTAAACTGTGTACAGCCCTGGAGGTTTAGGCGATAGGAAACAAATCGGTGTGTCCAAATTTAAAACATGTAATTACTAAATGGGTGAAAATCGCTTGTATCCATAATGGGCAGCATTAATATATACCCACATGACAGCTCATTGTTACTTTGTAATTCTACTCCACTACAATTCAGAGGTTAACCTGGTATTTTTACTCCACTACATTTATTTGAGTTACTTTGCAGATTCTGATTAATGATGTGAAATATAAACAACCCTTAAAGCAGACTTTAGTTACACCTGAGTAAAATTCAGGGAAGGTGATTGTCAAGTGCCAACAATCAGGAGAGATATTTGATAGTTGGTGCTTGAGAAGACTAAACATTTATCTGCAGATCTCTATAAAGTATATTCATTACTCGTTATTCTCTACTAATAGTTCATTAAAAACTGTATATAATTGCTATTTTGCACATCCCTTTCAAGATTTCAAGATTTTCTAAGGTTTATTGACATATCATATACACAACTAGTGTAGTTATGCAATGAATGAAAAACTTGGGTCACAGGTTCCTCAACAGTGCATTACAAGACATCTATCAATATGTGTGTATACCACCATTAAACTGTCATATTCTGCACATTTCTTATACTATCTACATAAGAGTATAATTAATGTGTATATTATCAGTCAAAAATAAGTGCTTCAACATAGTTAACATTGCAGGAAAGCAATATATTAGACGTTAAATACTTTGTCAGGCTTTATATTTATCTGTAGATACCCCCAAAGTTTTTTCTTATTTGAAAGAAGACCTTAACCTAAAGTATTCTTTAATTTGTTAATAAAGGTTAATTAGTTTGTCTGTTTTGCACATCCTCCTATTAATATCTGTGTACATCCTGCACTAAACTGTTTTATTGTAGAGATCATTTACAGTATCTTCTTGATTTGTTATATTCTATACTTCTATCATTGACCTTCTACTTTCCCCCTATGAAAGTATGTACTCTTAATATTTTTTTCGTCAAATAACATTATTCAACAAAAATAACATTATTCAACAAAAATAATTCAATAACGTGCTTTAACCACTAGGCGGTGCACACAAGGTACACACAGCATACTAATAATAACTTTGTATTATTAGTGTAGGACACTTATGTATGTATAACATCTGAAGATGTGTAGTTTTATTCATGTTTTTACATAATTTTACAGGATATTGCTATACTATTTCTCATGTTTTACACATTAATATCTGATTTGTAAAACATCACAGACAGAAAAGTATATCCGTAATTTAATGGTAAGCTATTGAAATTATGATTCCATAGCTGTGTCTCCCATCACCCAAATCCCCTGACTATTCTCTCAACTCAGTATTTACATTCTTATATTCAAAGAAAATCAGTAATATCTTTAAAAACATCCAATCAGCGAGCTGAGGATCTTTCCTATGTCTGTTTCCGGTATTGTTCCTGTAATGAGAGTTCACATTTATGCTACATTGAAGGGTGGAATTGACAACACATCTTCAGAAACATAATTTGCTTCAGATATAACTCATAGCAAATAAAGTATACAAATATAAATAATAAAAAGATAAAACACTGGCATGTAATTTACGTTAGAATAAATAGAATAGTTTTGAATAATAGATAAGAGTAACATCTACGTCACTTTTTTTGTATGAATTTATGTTTCATCCAATCACAGAGCTTGTTGTCACAACAATAGCTGGGGATTGTGGGTAGTGTAGTCTCTTTGGCGCTCCACATTTCAGAGAAAACAAGTTGTTTCTTACAATTGAAGGGTTAAAACACAAAAGCATTGTACATCATTTAAACCTATCAATGTCGTTTATTTAACAAAGGTAATCTGGTGTTTTTGAGTTGATGAGTAGTGGAGATATCACTGACAAATCAATCAACAGTAAGGAGAATACTTACTTCCGGGTGTACAATTCTCCGTTATCCAATGGGAATGGACGCTCACATTGCCTTTAATAGCTGCCGACATAAATGGATGCGGTGCTTCCATGAGCGTCAAATACTGCCGCCGATGGGAATACATTGCAATCAGTTGAAAGCTCTTTGCGTCCGTTTATGAAGCTGAAGGAGCCTCGGTGCGTCCCAACTGCACGCCACGGGGTCCCTGACCATGCGTCGCTCCTGGACGTTTAGGGAGTGAGAGTGTGTTGGAATAAGTGCAACACATCGATGCATGCACTTAGTGCATCTTCTATTCTATACCATGATATAAGGCTTTATATCCTAACTTATCAAAAATATATATCTTATTTAACGAGATACATAAATGTTATTCTATTCTTCCTTTGATGCGCAGTGATTTATTGCAAGTCCTTCCTGCATTCTGCAGTTTTCACTTTGTTTCCTTTAGCCTGGATTATGACATCAGAGACTAAACTTCTTAATGTTTGTTTTATAACGATGATCCTCCCACAAGCTTTGATTGGTCAGCATGTGGTGCTTTTACACAAGTTATCTTAACCTGCTCCGGTGTGCAGCATTAGTTACCAGGGCCATGTATCCAGGTAAGATGCAAACGACTGTCATTGGTCTGAAAACCTTTGCTATTCCCAAACAGGTTACTGAATTGTTGTTGTTTTTTTGGTTTAAAGTAGTTCCAATAAAAACATTTCCCAATGAGGTCTGTGGATTCTCCACAGCAACAAGAACATTTTTCTGGATCACATTAAACTTTTGGCCCCTGTGTCGGAATATTTGAAAGGTTTACGTGTTCTCCTATGATTAGCTCTCCAACATTGTCACTGCAGATGGATTCAACACACTGTGAAAAATGCTTTAGGAAAAATGTTGATACAAATCAACACATCCTGCATCCCTTCTGAATTCCCCTGCAATATAAACACTATAAATTGTCTCGGGCCAAGGTCCAAACCCTGGAGTTGAGCTCTGTTTGTGCCGTTTCTCCAATCCTGCCCAGATTTGGCCACACATTTCTCCCACTTGAAAACAGGAACATTGGCTTTTTTTTCGTTCTCTCTAAACTGAACATGACAGACGTCACGTGTGTAATCACAGGAATCCCTCCATTTAAGACTGGAGTAGGGGCTGAGATCCAGCTGACTCCAGATTCTTTTTCCTAGAAGGATTAAAGACTGAGGATCTTGTGAAAGGCCCTTTCACATAACATAAAGGCAGGTTGTTTTTTTTCTCTTTGGAAGAATTTAGGATCCCACGGTGAAAGACCTGTCACAGAGAGAATGTGCAGACCAATAACAGTGTCAGATGTCAGCGTTCATCCCCCACAAACAGCCTCTTGGTGCTGCACTTCATCAGCCAGCAACACCTCTTTGTCAATTTAGCTGAGAGCAGTGCGTTTGGTCCCTTGTTTGTCTCCTGTGATCTTGTTTTCCACGCACTATTGCTCAAGTGGAAAATCCCTGATTATAAACATAAACTTTACAGGAATTTGTAAAGACTTCAATTGAGAGGATTCTCCCATGGCATCAGTAAAAGGTCAGCAAGTCTTGCTTTATTTAGTTAAAGTGCTGCTATATTTCTGCAATTACATCTTATCTTCCTTATACAAAGAAGCGCAATGCAAACTACTGTGTACTAATTTGTAAAGTGCACTTTATAATTTGTAAGAAACTTTTTTGCAAGTACCTGAATATCTCATAGTACAACAACATACAATCCAACAGCAACACAAACTACATCCTCCAAATTAATTCAAAGGTCAATCAAGATCTCTTTAAAGAGTGTACGTTCAACACTTTTATTGAGACTGTTGCATATGTATTTGTTTTACAATACAATAAAATACAGCTTTATTTATATAGCACTTTAAACCTCCAGACTAAAGTGCTGTACATGCAAATAAAAATATTTCCGTGTGCCAGTTAAAAGCCTTGCTGAAGCATTTTGCACTCGCTGCAGACGAGCGAGGGAGGACCCACTGAGCCCCATGTAGAGAGAGTTACAGTAATCCAGCCGAGTGGTGACAAAGGCGTGGATTACTGTCTCAAACTGCTGTCTGGAGAGAAAAGGTTTTACTTTGGCTAGCTGCCTCAGGTGATAAAAGCTTGTTTTTACCACAGATTTAATCTGACTCTCAAGTTTTAGTTCACGGTCCATTTTAATGCCAAGGTTCGTAATGGTGGGTTTGGTGTACTGAGCCAGGGCACCCAGGTCTACAGAAGTGGTGCCAGTGGTGCCACCAAAAACCATTACTTCTGTTTTTCCTTCATTTAGTTTTAGGAAGTTGCACGCCATCCAGGCCTTTATGACCTCTAGACACTTTAGCAGTGAGCTAATTGAGTAACCCTCCTTCTTTGTTAGTGGGACATACATCTGGCCGATTATCAGCAGTGGAATGCGATACCATGCTTTCTAAATATGGACTCAAGAGGGAGCAAATAGAGGGAGAATAGCAGGGGGCCTAATACTGAGCCCTGTGGGACCCCATACAGGAGTGGAGCAGAGGATGACTCGGAGTCACCAAGGCTGACAGAGAAAGTTCTGTCCTTCAGATATAACCTGAACCATTCCAGGGCTTTCCCCTCAATGCCCACCCACTTATCCAAGCGAGAGATCAGGATGTCATGGTCAACTGTATCGAAAGCAGCAGTTAAATCAATAAGTAGAAGCACAACGCAGTCCCCAGAGTCAGTAGATAAAAGGATGTCATTAAAAACTCTTACAGTTTTTCTCGATTGCTAACACACGTTTTTTTTTAAATTGCTCAGTTTCTCAGAACACTAAACACAATTCACAAAACCACACACCCAAAGTGCAAAACACCTAATTTCTCCTGCTAAGTGAAGAACTGCCCTCAAAACGACATAAACACTTACCAAATGCAAACTTTTGCACCAAATATAACACATTTCATTCATAATACTAGACTGTTTGACCACCCAGCTACACACTGCTGAGCATAATCTAAAGCACTTTCATCTTTTATGGGCTGTGCTCTGTACAGAGAGGTTTCTGCAGAGAAAGATTGCTTGAGTTTACAGATATACAGTAAATGAAGAAATACAAATGAGTTGTTGAAAAAAATCACATCTTATTCAAAAATAACATTGTGCAACATGCATCTCAGCACATAGTTACTATGCTTCGGATCTCTCTAAGTGTGATGCATTGTTTGCCAAAACCAAGTTTGTAACTGCTGCTTCCTGTCCCTCATTGAAAATCCTTAGCCTTCCACCTGCACCTCTGTGTTTCTCAGTGCTTCAGATAAACAACAAAGATATAGTGTTGGTCAGTGTCTGTGTTGCATAAAAGTAAGTTTACCACAGTCAATTGTGCTGGATTTTTGTACAGTTATAGTATGCAACATGCCAACAATTCAATTACAGTAAATACGTTTCACAAAACAGATATAGGCACTGATATATCATGAATTATGCAGAGCTAAAAACTGGTAACTAACCTGTAAATCGGCTTAGATTAGGCTGAACCCTCTGTCCAGCCTCTCTCACCGTCAAACCATGGTTGATAACATTTCATTTCATTAGAGAGTATTCTTCTTTGTCCACGTCCTCTCCCTCCAGCTCTACCTCTACCTCTCATTCTTCCTCCTCTCACTCTCACCCACCTCTTCCTCCTCCTCTCACTCTCAGCCCAGCTCTTCCTCTCCCTCTTGCTTCCATGTTGGCTTCCATTGTTGCTGTAAGAAAGTACTCACCTGTGGTCTTTTCATAGTGCTAACATCCTGATTGATGAGCCAACAATTATGCTACCAGGTGTTTGGTCAGGTGGAACGTCTTTCTTGATCATTGGTCCATGTGTGAGGCATTTTGAATATCAGTGTTTTAAACCTGCTAACACGTGACTTTATGTCAGATTCCTGTGTCTTACGTGGAGAAACGTGTGCAGTGGTTTGCAAAAAGTGCCATGTTGATTTGCAAATTGTGTGAAAAGCTGAAAACGTGTTTAGAGTTTTGGAGATTTGAGTCGATGTTTTGCTCTTTGAGTGTCAGTTAAAATAATTGTGCTTTATGTAGAATTTTAGTGTGTTAGCAATCGAGAAAAACTGTAAAAGCGCTGTTTCAGTGTTGTGCATAGTTTTAAAACCGGATTGGAAAACCTCCAGTATATTGTTCTCTTCCAGAAAAAACATAATTTGACTGGAGACAATCTTCTCCAGGATTTTTGACATAAAAGGCATTTTGGAAATGGGCCTAAAATTAGCCAGAACTGTGGGATCCAGACTGGGTTTTTTAATACACTACTGCATGCTTCAGGTTTTCAGGGACCTTCCCTGAGAGCAGACTGCTGTTTATAACTGCCAGCGCAGATGGTCCAACAGTGGGGAAAACCTCTTTAAAAGGTTGAGGTGTGACAGGGTCAACAATTTGCGGCAATTGCAAACGCTCCGGAGGGTCGTATATTCACAAATAACCCTCTCTGGAAAATCCTAAATTGTGCAATAGTTTGGCCATTAAAATGCTTTTTGATTTGATTTCTAGCGAGAAGTGTATATTGTACTTTTAGAATCCACGTCCAGTGGATGTGTAGGATCTATAGTTTGATAGATATTACGAAGGTTAATTGAGGTCTCACCAGGAGAATGGGTATATACTACGTCTTTCCCCTATTCATTTCTATTGAAGGCAGAGTCAATGTAAAGTTGGCATCAACCCTCATGGGGTGAAAACAGTATTTCCGGTCTCGAAGTTTTCATAATAAAATCGGAAGTATTCCCCACACTGTCAAATGATTTCACAGTGATATCTGCACTACTCATCCACTAAAAAACATCAGTTTATCCTAGTTAATTACACAACATTGATTGGTTTAAATTTGTGTACAATGCTTTTGTCACAATCACAGGTACAGATCAGAACCCAGTAGCACGACACAGATACAACCAGTGTTTTGCAATGTTCAGTTTATTCAGGTCTGGGACAGGCAGGGTCAAAACCAGGAAATCCGTCAGACAGGCAACCAAAACCAGACAGGGAGCGGGCAGGACAAAAATCTAGAATAACACACACTGGAGAGCTTGGCGGAAAATACAAGACCATCTGGCAAGTGATAGTGAGGTGGTATAAATACTGTGGGGTGATGAGGGAATGAGTAACAGGTGAGGGGAAGGGCTGGGCAGACCAGGTGAGGGAAGTGAGCTGATTACAAGGGCCTGGAGGAAGGCGGGATCTGAAATGACAGGAGAGTTAAGATGAGCCAAACCAAACAAACAACAATAGATGTGTCTAACTTGTGACAGCTTTTGTGTTTTTAACCTTTGATTCGGAGAAACAAATAGTTTTTTGGGAGTTTAGGATGGCCGAAGACACTACACTGCCCATAATCCTCAGCTATCGTTTGGGACTACAACATCCGCTTTGTTGACAAACCCCGTGATTAGTCCTCAAGCTCTGTGATTGGATGTTGGAGTGGCAGTGCGCCAAGGTTACGCCGAGCTTCAGCCAGCACTTTGAAATGGAATGAGTTTTGGATAGTCTGCCGTGGAACTACACATGCTGGCTAATTGTGTTTCGCAACATGTTCTATGGCACGTCTCTACTGGGAATTGTAGTTTTAAAAGACGTTTTCGTATTCCCCATAACTAGAAGTTGCCAGTATTAAACTGTGTACACCCCTGGAGGTTTAGGGGATAGGAAACACTCAAATTTAAAACATATAATTAATAAATGGGTGAACATTGGTTGTGTCTTCAGCTAAGGTCAGAAGAGCTTTATTTAACAGCTGGTCTTATGTCTGTGACCCCTCCTGTTGTTCATTGATAAGCCTGAAACATGCACTTATCAAGGTTCAGAGGCACATTTTGAAAATAGGGCAGTAGCCATCGATCATCTTAAGATAAGATAAGATATACTTTATTGATCCCAAGTTGGGAAATGTTTTTGTTACAGCAGTATTACAACATGCAATTTATTGTTAGTTTGTAATTCCACTACAATTCAGAGGTTAACCTGGTATTTTTACTCCACTACATTTATTTTAGTTACTTTGTAGATTCTGATTAATGATGTGAAATATAAACAACCTTTATATTCAATAACAAAATTCAATAACGTGCTTTAACCACTAGGTGGTGCGGGTTAAAAAACTGTCAAGTTTACAGTGTTAACACAATAAATTATACTTTATGAAGATGTTACAAATAACCAGTGTTGGGACTAACGCGTTAGAAGGCAAGGCAAGTTTATTTATATAGCACCTTTCAACACAAGGCAATTCAAAGTGCTTTACAAAAAACGAAAGACATTAAGAAAATGGCATTTAAAATCAGTCATTAAAAAGAAAAGATAATAAAATAAACATTAAAAGAAAAAATACATGGATAAAAGTTACAGTGCAGTTTAAGATGTGAATAGTTCAATTAAAAACAGCGACAAAAAGAAAAGTCTTCAGCCTGGATTTAAAAGTAGTCAGAGTTGCAGCAGACCTGCAGGTTTCTGGGAGTTTGTTCCAGATATTTGGAGCATAACAACTGAACGCTGCTTTACCATGTTTAGTTCTGACTCTGGGGACAGAAAGCTGAGCAGTCCCTGAAGACCTGAGAGATCTGGATGGTTCATAATTTAGCAGGATGTCAGAAATGTATTTTGGGCCTAAACCATTCAAAGCTTTATAAACCAGCAGCAGTATTTTGAAATCTATTCTTTGACACACAGGAAGCCAGTGTAAAGACTTCAGAACAGGAGTGATGTGATCCACTTTCTTACGGCCCGTCCACACTACAGCTTCGACAGCTTCAAAAACGGTTTCCAACGCGTCTGCCCATTCACTTTGAATGGGGTGACGTCACGTTGCCTCGCTTTTCGCCGAACTGAATTGTGGGTAGCATATCGGTCCGTCTCCGGCGTCTCCGGTTGAACAATGTTCAACTTCTGATGCCGGAGACGCCGGAGTAGCCAGCGCCAGCCAATCAAATCATATGCCAGTACAAGCTCTTGCCAATCAAACCGCTGCTTGTGTGTCAGGGGCGGGAGATTCATGTGATTGGTTGTTGGTCGAGCTTCAGACGCGCCCAGCTCCAAGCTTTTTTTGAAGCTGTAGTGTGGACGGGCCGTTAGTGTTAGTGAGGACTCGAGCAGCGGCGTTCTGAATCAGCTGCAGCTTTCTAATAGATTTTTTAGTGAGACCTGCAAAGACACCATTACAGTAGTCCAGTCTACTGAAGATAAAAGCATGGACAAGTTTTTCCAAATCCTGCTGTGACATTAGTCTTTTAATCCTAGATATATTCTTTAGGTCATAGTAGGCTGATTTAGTAACTGTTTTAATGTGACTGTTGAAACTCAGGAGTCCATGACTACACCTAGATTTCTGTCATTAAAGACCTTTACAAGAGCAGTCTCAATGCTGTGGTTTGGACGAAAGCCTGACTGGAACACATCGAAACAACTATTTAAATGCAAGAAATTACTCAACTGTTGAAAAACCACTTTTTCAATGATTTTACCTAGAAATGGCAGGTTTGATATGGGCCTGTAATTGTTCATTACTGAAGCATCTAGATTATTCTTTTTTAAGAGCGGTTTAATGACTGCAGTTTTCAGGGCCTGTGGAAAAACACCTGAGTGAAGAGACTTGTTTACTATATGAAGTAGATCTGAGGCCATGCAACGAAAAACATCTTTGAAAAATCCTGTTGGAATAATATCAAGGCAGCAGGAGGAGGATTTCAGAAGTTGAATAATGTCCTCTAGGTTATTATCATTAATCTGATGGAATTGTGTCATGGTGTTTGAATTGATATTAGGTGGACATAGGGACAACACATTTGCTGTACCTGATGCAGAGGCACTGACTGCTTGTCTGATTTTCTGAATGTTGTCAGTGAAGAAGGAGGCAAAATCATTGCATGCCCTGGTGGATAGAAATTCAGAGGCTACTGACACTGGGGGGTTAGTTAGTCTGTCGACAGTAGCAAACAAGGCACATGCATTGTTTTTGGTAATGATGTCAGAGAAGAAAGACTGTCGTGCGTTTTTAAATTCCAAATTATAAAGGCCAAGTCTCTCTTTAAAGTGAACCTGGAGATTTGTTTTTCGCCACCTACGTTCAGCTTTTCGACACTCTCTTTTTTCTGCTCTCACGGTCATGGCCTTTCTCCATGGAGATATTTTCTTCCCAGTCACTTCCTTTACCTTAGTTGGAGCAATGGCATCTATAACATTTTGAATTTTTGAATTAAAATGATCTACTAGCTCATTTACTGAGATGTTAGCAGGGGCAAGTGTGGAAGAAAAATTCTGAGTTTTTCTACACGGACCACTATTGCGGTAAGCATGTTGTAACTTCCGGTTGTGGTTGTCATCTCCGGGTATCCCGTGTGCCTGTTCTGTTGCTGATAGCTTATTATCTTAACTTAACCGATCGTTTTAAAACTCTTGATCACGGCAACTGCCTGACATTGTAATCACACATTACTACAGCTTAAGCACTCACAACTCTCTTTCTCTTAGTGACTGTAACGGTACGTCCACACAGCAGCTTTGAAAAAATCTTGAAAATCTTGGAGCTGGGCGTGTCTGAAAGCTTGGGGATTTTTTGCGAGCAACGCGACCAACAACCAATCACATGAATCTCCCGCCCCCAACATACAAAGCAAAAAACCCCGGGGATTTTATGCGAGCAATATATATATATAAACTCCCCAAACAGGCGAAAACCTACCAGTTTCACCCACTGTCTCTGCCACCTCCCTCCATGCCTGGTTCCTCCGGTTTGTATCCCGGTAAATAGTCTGGTCGTAAAGAACCGGGTGATTTGCTACCGTCATTTCTCGTTTGGAATATGAGGAAATGAACTGCGGTCTGGCTCTCCCAGCATACACGTGGTTTGATTGGCTCGCGCTTGTACTGTCAGATTTGCATAAACGGGATTTGATTGGCTGACGCTTCCAGCTCAGCTTCAAAAGTTGAACATTGCTCAACTTTTGAATCCTGAAAATCCTGGAAATCCTGGAAATCTTCGCTTCGCTCCCCCACAATGCAGTTCGGCGAAAAGCGAGGCAAAGTGACGTCATCCCCATTCAAAGTCAATGGGCAGAGAAGCGTTGGAAGCGTTGGAAGATTTGTTTAAAGCTGCTGTGTGGACGTACCGTAACTCCACAGTTGCCTACACTCTTTTCGGGTTTGCTAACAGTAGCTACTTTAGCTTGATAGCTAGCCATGGCTCTTTCCCCACCCTCGGGTGCTATTCCCTGCTCTAACTGTCTCATGTTTGGTTACTTCCCTACCTCCTTTACTGGTACCGATACATGTATTAAATGTAGTATAGTTGGAGGCGGGAATCATAGCAATCGAAGCCCGGCTCCGCATCTTAGAAAGTAACTCAGCTACAGTAAAGCCCATGTTAGCCGGTGCGGACCGGCAAAAGGTACCTCCTCTTAGCCGTCCCCCGGCAACTCCCGAGCAGCAGGGAGAATCGGTGACTGTTCAGAAGGGGCATAACGCGAAACCCGCAGGTCCCCACCAACCCGTTCACGTATCTAACAGATATTCCCCACTCAGCGAGACACCCGCTGAGAAGCCAGCTCTGGTTATTGGTAGCTCTATTATGAGGCACGTGAATTTAGAGACCGAAGCCTCCAGTCACATGCATTCCGGGGGCCAGAGCGGGCGACGTTGAGGCGCATCTTAAACTGCTGGCTAAAAATAAACGTAAATACAGTAGGATTGTTATTCACGTCGGTGGTAAAGATGTTCGTTTACGCCAATCAGAATGCACCAAACTTAATGTGGAGTCGGTGTGTAGTTATGCTAAAACAATGTCGGACACCGTAATCTTCTCTGGTCCCCTCCCCAATCTGATCAATGATGACATGTATAGCCGCATGTCATCATTTCAGCGCTGGTTGTCTTGGTGGTGCCCAGCAAACAATGTGGGCTTCGTAAATAATTGGACAGCCTTCTGGGGAAAACCTGGTCTGATTAAGAGAGACGGCATTCATCCTACTTTGGAAGGTGCAGATCTCATTTCGGCAAACATTTCAGGGCTTTGTGGACTGAATCCATGACAAACTGGAGTTGAGACCAGGAGGCGGAGTCGCAGTCTTACACGCTTCTCTGCGCTCTCTCCTAGGCAGTCATCCATAGGAATCCCGAACCCAATAAAATACCCAATATTAACGGTGTGTGTGTCTGCCAAAGGACAATTTAAGGTAAAACCTAATAGAGGTGTCATACATAATAACCTAATAAAAGTAAATGGAACAACTACTACAGTGCAACAAAACAGGAAGATTAAATGTGGTCTCTTAAACATAAGATCTCTAGCATCTAAAGCAATATTGGTAAATGATTTAATATCAGATTATAATATTGATATATGCTGTCTCACTGAAACTTGGTTGAGACATGAAGAATATGTCAGCATAAATGAGGCCACTCCACCCAGCCATATCAATACTCATATTGCCCGAGGCACGGGCCGAGGAGGTGGAGTTGCAGCAATCTTTGACTCAAGTTTACTTATCAATACTAAACCAAAATTAAATTATACCTCCTTTGAAAGCCTCGTTTTTAGTCTTACGCATCCGACCTGGAAAACTTTGCAGCCAATCTTATTTGTTACAGTGTACCGTGCACCAGGTCCTTATTCAGAATTCTTATCAGAATTCTCTGAGTTTTTATCAACTTTGGTTCTTAAAACAGATAAAGTAATTATCGTAGGTGACTTTAATATTCATGTTGAAGATGATAAAAATAGCCTTACTGTTGCATTTAACTCTATATTAGATTCTGTTGGTTTCTGTCAGAGTGTAAATAAACCAACCCACTGCTATAATCACACTCTCGACCTTGTTCTGACTTATGCTATTGAAATTGAGCAACTATTAGTCGAACCGCATAATCCTGCTTTATCCGACCATTTCTTAGTAACTTTGAAGTACTGTTACTAGACTACAAAGCATTAGTCAAAACCTCCTGAAGCAGAAACCTATCTGTTAGTGCTATAGCCAAATTTAAGGAAGAGATTCCACCAATATTTAACTCGATAGCATGTCTGCATGTAAGGGAGGAAACTTATACAAAATGTACACCACCCCAAATTGATCATGTTGTTGATAGTGCTATAGATGCGCTGCGAATAAAATTAGACTCTGTTGCTCCTTTGAAAAAGAAGAAAATAAAACAACATAGATTAACTCCATGGCATAATGCCGAAACCCGCAAAATAAAGCAAAAGTCGAGACAACTTGAAAGGATATGGCGCCACAGCTCGATTGTGCCTTCTATTCCCATAGCACTCAGTAGTAATGATTTTATGTGCTTTTTTAACGATAAAATTGTTACTCTTAGAAACAAAATTAATGACCTCTTGCCTTTGACCAGTATAGTGTTATCAACAGCTCCCGGAAACGTAAGTTCTAATATTACACGAGATAGTAAACTAGAATGCTTTTCAGCCATTAACCTTGAACAATTAAATTCAATGATTCTCTCTTCTAAACCATCAACGTGCATGTTAGACCCAATTCCAACTAAGCTGTTGAAGGAAGTTGTTCCATTAATTAGCACTTCTTTATTAAATATTATGAATATGTCTTTATTATCAGGCTATGTTCCACAATCATTCAAAGTAGCAGTGATAAAACCGCTTCTTAAAAAGCACAACCTCGATCCAGAGGTTTTAGCCAACTATAGACCTATTTCTAATCTTCCGTTCCTCTCAAAGATTATTGAGAAAGCGGTTGCAAAACAGCTGTGTGATTACTTAAAAAACAATGATTTATTTGAAGATTTTCAGTCTGGCTTTAGAACACATCATAGCACAGAGACAGCTCTGGTTAAAGTCACAAATTACATTCTAATAGCCTCAGACAAGGGACATGTCTCTATTCTTGTTTTGCTCGATCTCAGTGCTGCATTTGATACTATCGACCATGATATCCTATTGCAAAGATTAGAGCACTTAGTTGGCATACAGGGAACTGCTTTAGGCTGGTTTAGGTCCTATCTATCTGAACGCTCTCAGTTTGTACGTGTCAACGATGAATCTTCCACGCAAACCAAAGTTAGCCATGGAGTGCCACAGGGCTCAGTGCTCGGACCTATTTTGTTCACATTATATATGCTTCCGTTAGGCAATATTATAAGGAATTATTCTGTAAACTTTCATTGATATGCGGATGATACTCAACTATATTTATCAATCAAGCCTGATGAAATTAATCATCTAAATAAAATTCAAGACTGCCTTAAGGACTTAAAAACGTGGATGACCTTACATTTTTTGATGTTAAACACGACCAAAACTGAAATTATTTTACTTGGCCCGAAGAATCTACGAAACAAATTATCTAAAGATATACTAACTATGGATGGCATTAATTTGGCCTCCAGTGAGACTGTAAGGAATCTTGGTGTTATATTTGATCAGGATTTATCCTTTAACGCCCACATAAAATCAATTTCAAGGACCGCCTACTTCCATCTACGTAACATTGCAAAAATCAGGCATATCTTGCCTCAAAACGATGCAGAGAAACTAGTCCATGCATTTGTTACTTCAAGGCTGGATTATTGTAACTCCTTATTATCAGGGTGTACCAAGAAGTCAGTCAAGTCGCTTCAGCTGATTCAAAATGCTGCAGCTCGTGTACTAACCAGAGTTAGGAAAAGGGACCACATTACTCCTGTTCTGGCTGCCTTACACTGGCTCCCTATAGAACACAGGATAGAATTTAAAATTCTTCTTCTCGCCTACAAAGCCCTTAATGGGCAGGCGCCATCTTACCTTAAAGAACTCATTATACCCTACTGTCCTACTAGGGCATTGCATTCCAAGAATGCAGGGTTGTTGGTTGTTCCTAGAGTCTCTAAAAGTACAATGGGATCCAGAGCCTTTTCTTATCAAGCTCCACATTTGTGGAATCCGCTTCCAGTTTGTGTTCGGGTGGCAGACACCCTATCCGTTTTTAAGAGTGCGCTTAAGACCTTCCTTTTTGATAAAGCTTATAGTTAGGGCTGATTAGATTCAGCCCCTAGTTTTGCTGATATAGGCTTAGTTTGTCGGGGGACATCTTACTTCTTCCTTCTCTCTGTCTATACCTGTGTACTCTCATGTTCCGATTGACCCAGCTTCCCCAAATTTCTTTCTTTTTGGTGTCTATATACGCCAGGATCTGGAGTCATGGATGATCCTGCGGTCCTGTGTCCTGGATCGCGAGCCCTGGATCTTGAGTCGTGGCTGTGGTCCTGGATCATAGGTCCTGGATGGATATCCTCGTGGATTCATCTTCCTATTATACACACATGCATTTCCAAACATTTGGACTACCTATGTTGCAAATGTATTATCTTTTCAATTTTCACACGGCATCTATTGCACGTCTGTCCGTCCTGGGAGAGGGATCCCTTCTCTGTTGCTCTCCCTGAGGTTTCTCCCATTTTTCCCTTTAAACTGTGTTTTTTTTTTCCTTGTACGATGTGAGGGTCTAAGGACAGAGGGTGTCGTATTGTCATACTGATATTCTGTACACACTGTGAAGACCACTGAGACAAATGTAACATTTGTGATATTGGGATATATAAATAAACATTGATTGATTGATTGATTGAGTAAACATTTCCCTAGTATTTTCAGTTAAATATCGCTTTGTGGTTACCTCTTTTTGAACATTTTTGTGAACAGAAATAGAGCTCTCAAAGAAAACACAGGAATGATCAGAGAGTGCAACATCAGTCACCACAACCTTAGAGATATTCAGACCCTTTGAGATAATTAAGTCCAGAGTGTGCCCCTTATTGTGCGTGAGCTCCGTCACATGCTGAGTCAGTCCATAGCTATCAAGAACACAAAACAGTTCTTTAGCCCCTCTGTCCTGGGGGTTGTCAACATGGATGTTAAAATCACCAACAATGACTAGACGGTCAAAGTCAATACACATTATAGACAGCAGTTCAGTAAAGTCATCAAAAAAGCTTGCACAGTATTTGGGTGGTCTGTAGATATTTAGGAACAGAGCTCGACAGGAGCATTTCAGCTGAAGGGCCACATATTCAAAAGAAGCAAAGTTCCCATAAGATGTCTTCCTGCATTGAATGGAATCATTGAACAAAATAGCAACTCCATCACCTTTCTTATGCATTCTTTCCTGACTCAGAAAACTAAAGTTGGGAGTGGTCGATTCGATAAGAACAGCTGCACTGTTATTTTGTTCAATCCAAGTTTCCGTTAAAAACATAAAATCAAGATTGTGCTCAGTGATAAAATCATTGATTAAAAATGTTTTTCCTGCCAGAGACCTGACATTTAATAAAGCTAGTTTAAGTTTGTTAGATACACTATCAGTAAGATTTTTTGTGACAAGCTGTGGCTGACATGGAATCACTGCTAAATTTGATAAACTCACACAAACGTTTGAGCGCTTCCAGTTTCTAAGCTGATTCACCGCTCTCAATCTATTACCTATCAACACACATATCGGCAAATCTACTGGCAGGCAGGGCCCCGGCATGTCCTGGAAAGAGTTGAGAGTGCCATACGCCCTTGAGCCTGGACCCAGCACATATCAGTAAGAGTTTGTTGCGTTTTGTACACACACATTCTTATCAGGCTTCGGAGACTGCAGATGCTTTCTTGAAGGGAGGGGAGGTGGTTGACGTAGGCACGGTGATGGAGACGGGGGAGGTGGTGTGGGGGTAAAGGACATGCTGCCAGGGGGGGAGGTGGTTGACGTAGGCACGGTGATGAAGACGGGGGAGATGGTGCGCGTCTCTGCGGTGATTTTGGTGGGCGTCGTTGAGGAGCGGGGGTAAAGGACATGCTGCCAACCCTGCGTATCGCCCCAGTTTGGTCTTTGAACTCCAGGAAGGAATCGGTGCCAACCCTCTGTATCTCCTTTGTGTGTTCAGCGATCTCCAGGAGGGTGGGCGAGGGTGAAAGGGTGAATGGAGAGTAGAGAGAGCTGTGGGGTAAAGGAAGAGTATCCTCAGAGGTGATAGGGGGGGTGAAGGGCGGTGGAGACTCCTCCATTTGTCTCCCATAATCAAGACATTCCTCAGGCGGATGCAGTGATAGATTTTCAAGGTTTTCTGAGCGATGTGTTGTGTCTTCCTCTTGTTTTGATTCCTCTTGTTGCTTGTCCTTGGCAGAGGGAACAGATTGATGACGCAGGCAGTTGAATACGTTAGAGATAAACAATTTCACTCCTGACTTGTTCAGACAAACTCCATTTGCCTTAAAAAGATGTCTGCGATCCCAGAAAAAGTTAAAGTTGTCAATAAACTAACGCGTTACTTAGTCAACAAACTAACGCGTTACTGTAACGCAACTACCTTTTGCGGTAACTAATAACGTTACTAGTTACCTATTCCCATTCAGTAACGCCGTTATAGTTACTGTGATTTAAATGGGTGCGTTACTGCGTTACATTATGTGATCCAACTGAACCTAATCTCCCTGCGGATGTAATTTACAGTCGAATACAGTAGAGATGGGCGAGTCCTGATTCATCCGGATCATTAACCCGGATCCTAGAAATGAGCTGGTCGTGACGAGTCTCCCCTCTCCATTAGTCCTTTGAGTCCTACACCTTGTGTGACGTACAAATTAAAACTATAAATTGCGTCACTCGCTACTCTCTTTATAACATGTAAAATAACATTACAACGTACCCCAGTCCATCTGCCTACCCTTTAGCAAGTAGGATAGCTTCCAGAAGTTATCGTTTGGCTCAGGGGAGGGGAGGCGGATCAGTGAAACTTCCTGCAGACTCTTGGGGACTCAGAGGAGCCGTAAATTACGGCTCCTAACCGTAATAGCATAGCAGATCCAGAGAACCATACTCGTCATGTGCACGAGCATAGCTGCGGCCGGGAAGACATTTTGCTTAGGGGGTGTGGCCAAAAGTGGGGAGAGAGATTAACAGTAACATGTTGCAACCCCTCCTCCAGCTCCCGGCTCCCGCGGATATATGCACGAGTCAACAGCAGATTCAGAGATTCGCAAATCCTGACTCACTGTGCAAAACCATAGACTGTGCAAAACACAGCAGACTCGTGTGGACTCAGAGCCGTAACCGTAGCAGCAGATCCAGAGATCCAGCAGACTCGTCGTCATGCACGAGTCAACAGCAGACTCAGAGATTCGCAAATCCTGACTCACTGTGCAAAACACAGCAGACTCGTGCGGACTCAGAGCCGTAACCGTAGCAGCAGATCCAGAGATCCAGCAGACTCGTCGTCATGCACGAGTCAACAGCAGACTCAGGATTCGCAAATCCTGACTCACTGTGCAAAACACAGCAGACTCGTGCAGACTCAGAGCCGTAACCGTATAGCAGCAGATCCAGAGATCCAGCAGACTCGTCGTCATGCACGAGTCAACAGCAGACTGAGATTCGCAAAATCACCCTTTTTTTGTGATCAACATGTTTTATTAAAGCAAAAGACACGACTTTACACACATTTAACACATACAAACACCAGTATTGCAATGATTACGCAGTCCATGAGAAAATAGGGGGGGGGGGGCATATGATTAGATCTACATACACACTGTTTTCATGATCCAAATATGTATATATGTTCATTTGAATTAATTTCTTATTTTTCATAGTTATTTTATCATGGGTGGAGATACTGGGTGAAGATATGTTTGATTTTTTTAGTGTGCATTTGAAAAAATAAGTGTTTTGCATTATATGTATATAGTTCTTTTAATATGTTCCTTTACTAAAGCACATTTTGCACAATTGTGTTTTAATAATAATAATTGTATAATTAAGACATTATATATATTCTAACTGTTTTGCAATTTTCTATCATTTGTCATTGTTTGTTTCTTTTTGTGTGCTATGTTCAAAATAAACGTTTTGCCAAGTAAGATGTGCAGGGGTACAGTGCTATTTTTTATAAGTGGGGGTGGACCGAACATCTTTTAGGGGGGTCGTCGCCTCTCGGGGGGTCTGGGGGCATGCTCCCCCGGGAAGATTTTTTTTTAAATATTGAAGTTGAAAGCATCAATCTGGTGCACTTTGAGAGCAACATTAACCCTAACTTAATAACACCTTAAAGCGGACAAAAGGCACTGGAGAACACTCATTAACACCCTTTAATGAAGCAAACTAATGCCTTAACTCACTCAAATAGTCATTTACTTATTAAGGTGAAACGAATGTGCGTAGAGTTTTAAAGGATGCGGATAGTCTCACCTTGATTCTGGCGCATTGCTTATCGTTTTATAGATCTATTCTCATCCACCATCTTTGTTTGTGACGTAAAGAGTGTAAGTGTCACGATCTGTCTGTATTGTATTTTGTCTTGTCTTTTTCTGTCTTTTGTTTCATGTTTTATTTTGAAAGGTCTTCACCTCCTGTCTTGCCTGTTTCTGTCTGCGTTGTGTCTTGTTTAAATCTGTCTGTGGTTCCCTGTCGTTAGTTTCCCTGGTGTGTCTAATTTACCCGATTGTGTTCACCTGGTGTCCCTGTGTTTTCTCCTCCCTCCTCACCTGTGTCTTGTTTGTGTGATTTGTGTGTATTTAAGTTCTGGTTTTTCTGTCTGTCTTTGTCGGTTCATCTTGTGTCATGACTAGTTCGTCAGTGAGTGTTCTGTTTTGTCTTTGTTTATATCCTAGCCTTGAAATAAAGGAGTTTTTTCAGTTTATATCTGCATTTGGGTCCTGCTTCCAACATACACCGTAACAGTAAGAGTCACGTTTCTGAATCGGACACTGAGTGGATGCAGTCACAGCCAGAGTTGGAAGTAACGCGTTACTGTAATAATATTACTTTTGTCGGTAACGGATTAGTGTAACGCGTTACTTTTATAATTCAGTAATCACACTACAGTTACTAACATTGCCCCGACACGCGTTACTTCGTTACTAAAATCAGTCATAATCAATCCTCAACAAACACCTGCAAAGAACACATGCTAAGGTGAAGCTAACGCACAGCTATTTGTTGTTTGTTTATATCACGTAGTCTGTTCTTCTTCTCTGTTTTCCGGTTGTTGCCTGTTTTGAATGACGAATACATACTACCGCCGCCTGCTGGTAAGGAGAGTTATTGCCACTCACGCATGCGCAGTTCGTAGGTGCTCGGCTGAAGTCTTTGCGGTGTGCTCCAGTCTGGTTCCAGTGCAACACATGGCCAACACGCAGGAGAACACGCCGACGCAACAGCGTGAGCAGAGATAGACTGCGCAAAATATACAGATAGCAGGAGACCGAGGACAGCCATGGTCAGATAGGAAAGCATTCAGGATCTGGATCAGTCTTATGCGACAATGGAAACTGAACTAAAGAGAACATTTGAAACTTTAGCAGTCTGCGTGATCTGCCTGCAGGGAGGGGCGGGCCGGCCCTGCGAGTAAAGTAACGAGTAAAGTAACGAGTTACTTTATGTAGAGAGTAACGAAGTAGTGTAATATATTACTTTTTTTTAAAGTAATATGTAATATATTACTTTTTTTTTTTAGTAACGACCCCATCTCTGGTCACAGCCAATCAGAGTCTGATTCAGAGGGTTGCCTGTCAGTTCTGTTGTTATGTGTACTGAAACGAGAGCCGGTATAATTCCATGCGCGAAAACAAAATACAAATTGGAATACGTTATTTTAGTGTCTTAAAAGTAGACTGAGGTATGAAGGGTTAACGTTACATCTTAGGATAATGTTTAGTCATGTTCTGTATACATACTAACATATAAGGGTATACTTAGTGTGGTTACTCTATGTTTACTAGCTATAACATTAACGTTACATCACTCTTTTTCACTTCTCAGCCAGAGTGCAGATATCACCATTAGATTAACAAACCTGAAACATCATCCATTTCTTGGACTGCTGGTGATGACATTGTTGTCAGCTGCTGATACTGCTGCAGCTTGTGGCGGCTGCTTTGATGACAATAACTTTCTAATATCCATAACTGTATAGGCTATTAGCTTAAAACTCGTCAGGCACTAGGAAGGATCACTTCTTCTTCAGGGCAGGCTACGCAGTATGCAGGCTAATGTCCCACAGTGGCTGCCTCTCTGGTGGACTCCGGTACTGCACATTACTCCCGAGATGTTTTCAAAAAATAATAATAATAATTTTTAAGTGAAACATCCGGGGCTTGAGCCTAAGTAGCCACCCCCTAGCGCCGCCACTGTCACTGTGCAAAACAGCAGACTCGTGCGGACTCAGCGCCGTAACCATATAGCAGCAGATCCAGAAATCCAGCAGACTCGTCGTCATGCACGAGTCAACAGCAGACTGAGATTCGCAAAATCGCAAAATGACCCTTTTTGTTTGTGATCAACATTTTTTATTAAAGCAAAAGACACTGTGTAGTGGAGGTTAATGTAACGTCAGTTTAATATGCTCGTGAAATGCAACAAGTTTTCGGTTTCACCGGTAGGATTTCTACGCTCTTGGTGATGCTGACTCATATGACTCATATGACTCGTATGATCCGGATCTCTTCAATGACTGACTCAGAAGACCCTGAGTCCGTAAAAGGATCCGGATTTGCCATCTCTAGAATACAGCGATGTCCTCTCACAGTACCATGGAAAAGTGAAAGTGACGAGAGAGGAGTGTTGATTGGTTAACGCGGGGTAACATTTCAGGGTAAGCCAATCAGAGACAGAGTTGGGCGGGTCTTGCCTTATTGGGAAAATATACAGGCTGCGTTTCACTTCGGTTAAATTGATTCCTTGCGTCCCTCACTTGCGTTGTTTCCCTGCGACTAGTCCCTCCCACCAGGGAAGCATGGAGAGACGTAAGGAAACCACGAGAAGCAGGGAAATTAGTTTTAAGAGCAATGGGACGTCCTTTCCCCCGGAGCGTCAGGTGAAGCGACGTCCGTTTGTGATGACGCCGCACAGCTGATCGTCTGACAGCAGCTCTGTCCCCGTTATTTTCACAAACACCCCCGCCACACATTTACTGACACAAACATTTGTATCATCTGTTGTAGACCCAAATAAATAAAATCAAATAAGAACTCATTCTCAAAAAAGATAAACGCCATTCTTAAAATGTATAAACGAACAATGGTTTGATTAATATTGATTAGAGTACACAATAGAAATAAAATAATTGAGAGAAGAAAAAGAGATATGTTATCTATCAAAACCCAGTTAGATTAACATTCATTGGATTGCACACTTTGTTTGTTTGGATATGTAGCAAATTAACATTTCAAATAGCACTTAATGACTGACTGAATGGAAATGACAATAAATGAAAATGTAAAACGAAAATAGCACGATCATGAAAATGTTTCCAAAGAATGAATAAAATGATTTTTGACCACTTTGTTGTTCAGATATCACATATTTGTAACTAAATGATACATTAATTGAAACAAAACACGGTATAAACTGAGGAGTGACTCCCGTGAGGTTCATGTATTTTCTTCACTCCGCTGGGAAACTGCTCTCATGTCAAGAAGCATCAGATCAATGCATGCACTGCATCGTCCAATCAGTGAGCGATACACAGTAAGGGGGCGGGGCGAGTGTCTGAGGATTTCATCAAAGGATGGTCTGGGGCCTCATTTATAACGCCGTGCGTAGGATTCACGTGGGAAGGTTGCTTACTAGTAGAAATCAAAAAAATAAGTACAGAAATGTTCCGACATTTTCCGATTCACCAAACATTGCGTACCGGCGAGGAAAGTGCGTACAGCACTTCCTACGCCGGTTTCCCTTTATAAATCACAACCGACTCGAAATGCGGTGCAGCTTTGCGGGCTTCACGTAACGCCCATATTTGCCTATAAATAGTCAAAGAAACGCCCATTCATTCATTCATTTTGACTGACTTTATGAAGAAGATCGCAGGAAATGACGACAGAACAGCTAAAAAAAGACATCTCACACCGTGTCAGATTTTGGTTATTTTGGGGAGGTCGAGATAAATCATATTGTTTGGTGGATGCCGTTTGAACCAGAATAACAGCATGGAGGTCGGATCGTCACCAAAATAAATAAATAAGTGGTCCGAAAAAGGTTCATGACAAAAAAAATACACAGCCTTCCTCAGGCAGTGTGTTTGTACCGGGGACAGGAGACACCTCCTTGATGAGAGACTGTAAGAAATGATCGGGGAATCCCTCCGGAGTGGAGTCATGACGACTGGATCTGAATTATGTTTTCGTATTTGGTGGTTTGTGTCCCAGCTGTCGATCAGCTGTGCGCAGCGTCTCCACTGCAGCAACTCTATATCCACCAGTTAAAGGAAATACAACTAATGTGTTGTGTTATATTAGCTGTACAATTTACCACATATGGTGTTCTTAGTTTCCATACCTCCTGTGTTTTACGAGCGACTTATCAAGTCTTAGCAAACCGCATTAAACATGGTATAAAACCATGCTCGTACAACCTAGAAATGCAAAACCGCATCATTTATGAGAAAACATTTCATAACATTAACACAACATATTCGAGGTGGTTTTAAATAACATATCCGTATTTATTTATTTCTCCAAGTTATGTTTTTGTGTGCACTGAGGAGTCTCAAACAGGCGTTTGTTTAATCATTTTAAGATCAGCTTTAATCAATGTTTGAAAATGAATACTTCATATGATAAATGAGAGGTAACATTTTGTTTATGGTATTATTTCCACATATTTCTCTCCATTCTTCCTTCTGCCAACGGTGTCGCAGTTTCTCGTCTCTCCCGTTTTTGTGCTTAGTGCGCACGCATGGGTTAGAGTTTGCGTGGAGGACCGCACGTTTTCCCGTCAAGTTAGTATTTTATAAATCGTAAAACTGGCGTATGCCATTTTTTTTAGCGTCTATCCCTTTTATAAATGAGGCCCCTGGTGGTTCCTCGATTATAGCTCCTCCATTATCGCTCCTCGCTCCTCCGGCAAAAATAAGGCCATTGGGACGCTACTCAAGATGGTGCAGACAAATCAACTTCCGGTGAGACCGAGACCGAGGAGCGAGGAAATGTAAGAGAAGTGAAACGCACGCACACACACACACACATCAGCGAGAGCAGCAGCGCATTTACAACTTGGAGATATAACCACTATTTTCAATTTGTGGGGATAAAGGACGCAAAAAATATTACGGTAAAATGTAAACTGTGTGCAGGACAGAAAGGATTGTCCACATCGAATAACAGCAATGCCAATCTCCTGAAGCACCTAACTAATGTAGCTACATGTGGGGAGTTGTCTTTTCTCTTACTGTGCCACAGAACAACACAAAAACTTGTATTTTTATTGTTATTATTTTTAAAGTAACTTGTTACTAGTTACTTTTATAATTTAGTAACTAATAAAGTAACTAGTTACTTTTTTTGAGAGCAGTAACTATAACTAGTTACTTTTTAAAAGTAACTTGCCCAACACTGCAAATAACACACAGCATACAATGCCATAATAACTTTGTATTATTAGTGTAGGACACTTATGTATGTTACGAACTCAGACACTTAGGATGTAGGACCCAATTGCATGACCCGGGAGACAGGTAAAGTATTTGTAAGATACTGTATTTTCCATTACAGCAGTGAACAACAAAAAGGGTAACTATCAATCTCAAGCCGAGATGACAAAAATAGCGAACAAAAAAAAGAAAGCGCTCACGTAGTGAGAAATGAAACTTTTCACGAGCACAAGAAACATCGACCTGACCATAGCATAAGACAATACGAACTGACAAAGAACACTGGGAGACAGGGGAATTTAAGCACAGGGTGACAAGACACAGGTGGGACCAATCAGGGGCGGGGCTGACACTGATGAGCACAGGAGACACAGGATGGATGACAGGTGCAAACAATCAAGAAGCCTGGAATGAGAGAAAGCAAACATGAACCTCTCTAGCATTTCTGATGGTGCACAACAGTACCCCCCCCTCTAGGGCCAACTCCTGATGGCCCAGGTTGATTGTAAAAGTCGTGTCTACGATAAATGAAGCAGCTACCCAGCTTCTATAGCCTCAGGACCATAACCCTTCCAGTCTACCAGGAATTGCTTCCCCCTCCCCCTATTACGGACCTCCAGTAGCTTACGGACCTTGTAAACCTCACCCCCTTCAAAGAACTGGGGCGGTGGAGGGGGCTTGGAGGCGGGAACAAGTGTGCTCTCACACACCGGCTTGATTTTACTGACGTGAAATGTTGGATGCACACTCATAGTCCTGGGGAGTTGCAAGCGTACAGAGACCGGGTTGATGACTCTGGACACCGGAAAAGGACCCACAAATCTCTGAGCCAGTTTCTTTGAGGAGACATGGAGTGGTAAGTCCTTAGTGGAAAGCCAAACCTTTTGGCCTGGACTGTAGGAGGGAGCGACCCTGCGATGGACGTCTGCAACAGCCTTCATCCGAGCTGAACTTCGGAGAAGAGACTGGCGAGCACCAGCCCAAACTCGGCGACAACGTCTGATCATGGCATGAGCCGATGGCACCATCACCTCTTCCTCGTTGTTAGGGAAAAGCAGAGGCTGGAAACCATTAACACAATGGAATGGAGAGAGACCTGTGGCTGGATCCATTTGCATATGATTAGGTGAGATTATGTATCCTAAGAAAGACTCCTCTTCTGTGTGGAACTCACACTTCTCTGCCTTAACATATAGCTGATTCTCCAGCAGTTTCTGCAAAACCTGGCGGACATGGTTAACATGAGATTTTGCGTCTGGGGAGAAAATCAGAATATCATCCAGATACACAAACACTGAAATATTCAAAAATTCCCGCAAAACCTCATTCACAAAAGCTTGAAACACAGCCGGTGCATTGCATAGTCCAAAAGGCATTACAAGGTACTCATAGTGACCACTCTGAGTGTTGAATCCTGTCTTCCACTCATCCCCTTTTCTTATTCTAACCAAGTGATATGCATTTCTTAAATCTAACTTGGTGAATATCTTGGCAGTTTGAAGCAGTTCAAAAGCAGATGACATGAGTGGCAGAGGATAGCGGTTCTTCACCGTAATGTCATTTAGTGGACTGTAGTCTATGCAAGGTCTCAGAGACCCGTCTTTCTTTCCCACAAAGTTAAATCCCGCTCCGGCTGGAGAAGATGAAGGACAGATAATCCCTGATTTGAGTGAAGAGGATATGTATTCGTCCATTGCTGCTCTCTCAGGTCTCGAAATCGAGTAAAGTCTCCTCTTGGGAATGGGGGCTCCCGGTAAGAGATCAATGGGACAGTCAAAATCTCGGTGAGGAGATAGCGACAGGGCTTTGGACTTGTTAAAGGCTTCCTTTAAATCATGGTAACAGGGAGGTACCTTCTGTAGATCAGGATAGTCAGGGTGATCTATAATGATTCTACTAGAGTCTGTTGGTGCATTAACAGGTTGCGAAAGTTTACACCTGCCCATACAATCCTCTCCCTATTCCTTAATTTTCCCTGAACGCCAGTCAATGTGAGGATTGTGGGTCTTCAGCCATGGAAACCCCAAAATAATCGGGTGCCGAGCCGACTCAAAAATATGAAATTGCATGCTCTCGGTATGGTCCTTATTCACAGTAATCTGAATGGGCTCAGTACAATGGGTAACTGTGAACAACAAGCGGCCGTCTAAGGCACTGGCATTAATAGGATGAGATAACGGAACAGTCTTTATTTCTAGCTGATTTACTACGCCCCAGTCCATAAGGCTTTCATCAGCCCCTGAGTCTATTAACACACCCTGGTCAATGGTCTGATTGTTAATACAAATGTTTACCTGAGTAACAGGTCGAGGAGGGAAGTCTGCGGGAAACTTGCTCACCAGCGCCCTCCTTTTGACTGGTGAGCACGATCTTTTCCCGGGCATGAAGCGAGTTGATGATCCGGCTGGCCGCAGTAGAAACAACAACCCTCCCGGAGACGGCCCTGCCTCTCCTCCAGAGAAAGCCTGGTTCTTCCCAGCTGCATGGGTTCACCGGAGTCATTCGGAAGTGTAGTCCACTGACGGTCCGGTAACATGGGCTGGAAATCCTCAGCTGGCGGTGCGACCCTCCGAGACGAATTCTGGAAGCTGGGAATAACATCTCGGTTGCGTCGACGCTCCCTCTCTCTTTCCCGAAGACGGTTATCGATCCGGATGGCCACAGCGATGAGGGATTCCAGATCCCGCGGTGTCTCCAGTGGAGCCAGCTGGTCCTTTATCGGTTCCGAAAGTCCCGTCATGAAGGCGTCACGAAGAGCCGGAACATTCCATCCGCTGCACGAAACTCAATGGCATAATCAACCACCTGACGGTTGAGCTGACGTATTTGAAACAGTCTTCTGCTGGCCTCTGTAGCAGGCGATGAGTGGTCAAAAATGCGACTCATAGTCTCTTTGAAATCGACCAATGAGTAACATAGTTCGGTGTCTCTAGACCATTCTGCAGTAGCCCAGGCTGCAGCTCTTCCCGTTAAATGTGACACAATCAACGCCACTTTACCATGGTCAGATGAAAAAGCTCCTGGGTTGTGTTGAAAATGCAGATCGCACTGCACCAGAAAGGCTCTGCAATTCGAAGAATCTCCGGAAAATCTCTCCGGAAGAGCCAGCCGTAAAGGGGAAGAAACAGCCTGACTTGGGTAGTCAGCTGGAGTATTGACAGGCAACCTCTCAGCTGTGGATGACGTCACCGGAGGAGCAGTCTGTTGAGTGAAAAAATGATTCATTTGGTCAACCAGTTGTTGCATCTGTGTAGATAAGTCTTCCTGAATCCCGGCCTGGCATCCTCTCAGCTCTTGCATTTCCTGGCTGACTATGCCCAGCTGTTCCTCGTGATGAAAAATCTTCACGCCATGTGCTGACAGAGCGGCGTGAAGCGTTCTTGGGTCGGCTGGGTCCATAATGGTCAGTTCGTTCTGTTACGAACTCAGACACTTAGGATGTAGGACCCAATTGCATGACCCGGGAGACAGAGGTTAAAGTATTTGTAAGATACTGTATTTTCCAATACAGCAGTGAACAACAAAAAGGGTAACTATCAATCTCTAGCCGAGATGACAAAAATAGCAAACAAAAAATGAAAGCGCTCACGTAGTGAGGAATGAAACTTTTCACGAGCACAAGAAACATCGACCTGACCATAGCATAAGACAATACGAACTGACAAAGAACACTGGGAGACAGGGGAATTTAAGCACAGGTTGACAAGACACAGGTGGGACCAATCAGGGGCGGGGCTGACACTGATGAGCACAGGAGACACAGGATGGATGACAGGTGCAAACAATCAAGAAGCCTGGAATGAGAGAAAGCAAACATAAACATGAACCTCTCTAGCATTTCTGTCGGTGCACAACAATGTATGTATAACATCTGAAGATGTGTAGTTTTATTCATGTTTTCACATAATTTTACAGGATATTGCTATATTATTTCACATATTGTAGTTATACGCATTCATATCTGAGGTATATCCGTCATTTAATGGTAAGCTATTGAAATTCTGAATCCATAGATGTGTCTCCCATCACCCAAAACCCCTGACTATTCTCTCAACTCAGTATTTACTTTCTTATATTCAAAGAAAATCAGTAATATCTTTAAAAACGACAAGTCCTTTTCTATAAGCTGTGCACCGTTATGGTGTAAATATAACCTATCTACCAATTGGATCAAATATAAAAGTCAGCCGAATTACTATTGATACTGCAAGGAGACGTATTGTGTGAAGAGAAATTGAAGATGTTGTTTAATTGCTGATATATTTATGATCCACGTCAGGGCCGGCCCGTAGCACTGGCATTATAGATGTTCGCCTAGGGCGCCAGATCTGGGGAGGCGCTGCGCTGCTAGCTCTGGGAGGGAAACACATTTTTGTTGACCGTTGGTGCTCATCCTAATTTTCGGCCTTGATGTAACAACATTCATAATTAAATAAATGTAACACCCTTTTCACCCTGGTTACACTTTTCATTTGCCCTGTACGATGGGCGCTGTAAGTGATGAAAGTGGGGGATGTTGGCTTATCTGGCGCCCGCAGGGCGAGTGAGCGAGGGAGAGAGAAAAGGGCGCACCAGTACCTGCGTTGTTGTTATTAGCATCTGGTGCTAGCTGCTCTAACGGATAGAAGAAGAAGATGTTTCTACAATAATGTGGAGGGAGAGCTCTCCTGTCAGACTGAGAGGCTCAGTGAGGTAAAGGACTCTCTGAGTGTTTAGATAGTTCACTTTAGTCTAAGTTATCTCAGTGGGTCTCAAACGGTTTGATCACAATTTATGTAAACACATATTTCCAAGGCACTCCTTTATAATTATTGGGATGAACAGGTTTGAAATCATTCCAATGTATACTAAAGGACAGTAAACCAGACATATCGTTTAAAACTGGAGAGATAAAAAAATATGCATAAATAAATGTTAACTAGGTAAAATAAGATATAAATGAACAACAAAAATAAAACAAGTTACATTTATTTGTTATTAGCTATGGGTTATTGGTTATGTTCACATACTTATTTGATTCTTAAAATGTAAACCGATCTTTTTCATATGGGTGTTTTAGAGTTGTACACCCTAGATCTAGTAGTAATTCTGGAGTTACACCAAGGCAAGGCAAGGCAAGGCAAGTTTATTTATATAGCACTTTTCAACACAAGGCAATTCAAAGTGCTTTACAAAAAATGAAAGACATTAAGAAAATGGCATTTAAAATCAGTCATTAAAAAGAAAAGCTAATAAAATAAACATTAAAAGAAAAAATACATGGATAAACATTAAAAGAAAAAATACATGGATAAAAGTTACAGTGCAGTCTAAGATATGAATAGTTCAATTAAAAGCAGCGACAAAAAGAAAAGTCTTCAGCCTGGATTTAAAAGTAGTCAGATTTGCAGCGGACCTGCAGGTTTCTGGGAGTTTGTTCCAGATATTTGGAGCATAATAACTGAACGCTGCTTTACCATGTTTAGTTCTGACTCTGGGGACAGAAAGCTGACCAGTCCCTGAAGACCTGAGAGATCTAGATGGTTCATAATTTAGCAGTAGATCAGAAATGTATTTTGGGCCTAAACCATTCAAAGCTTTATAAACCAGCAGCAGTATTTTGAAATCTATTCTTTGACACACAGGAAGCCAGTGTAAAGACTTCAGAACAGGAGTGATGTGATCCACTTTCTTAGTGTTAGTGAGGACTCGAGCAGCGGCGTTCTGAATCAGCTGCAGCTTCCTAATAGATTTTTTAGTGAGACCTGTGAAGACACCATTGCAGTAGTCCAGTCTACTGAAGATAAAAGCATGGACAACTTTTTCCAAATCCTGCTGTGACATTAGTCTTTTCATCCTAGATATGTTCTTTAGGTCATTGTAGGCTGATTTAGTAACTGTTTTAATGTGACAGTTGAAACTCAGGTCAGAGTCCAAGACTACACCTAGATTTCTGGCTTTATCTGTTGTTTTGAACATTGCAGACTGAAGCTCAGCGCTAACTTTTATACGTTCTGCCTTGGCTCCAAAAACCATTACCTCAGTTTTATCTTTGTTTAATTTGAGAAAGTTCTGACACATCCAGTCATTGATTTGTTCAATGCACTTACTCAGTGTTTGAATTGGAGCATAGTCTCCTGGTGAAATTGTTACGTAAATTTGTGTGTCATCTGCATAGCTATGGTAACTTATTTTGTTGTTTTTCATTATCTGAGCCAGTGGTAGCATGTAGACGTTAAAGAGAAGAGGCCCCAAGATGGAGCCTTGAGGAACCCCACATGTCATATTTGTCAACTCAGATGTGTATTTACCTATAGAAACAAAGTTGTTTCTGTCGTTTAAGTAGGATTCAAACCAATTTAGAACTGTTTCCGAAAGTCCCACCCAGTTTTCCAGTCAGTCTAGTAATATGCTTTGGTCAACAGTGTCAAACGCAGCACTGAGATCTAATAATACTAACACTGAAGTTCTGCCACTGTCTGTGTTTAAGTGGATGTCATTAAAGACCTTTACAAGAGCAGTCTCAGTGCTGTGGTTTGGACGAAAGCCTGACTGGAACACATCGAAACAGTTATTTAAATGCAAGAAATTACTCAACTGTTGAAAAACAACTTTTTCAATAATTTTACCTAGAAATGGCAGGTTTGATATGGGCCTGTAATTGTTCATTACTGAAGCATCTAGATTATTCTTTTTTAAGAGCGGTTTAATGACTGCAATTTTCAGGGCCTGTGGAAAAATACCTGAGTGAAGAGATTTGTTTACTATATGAAGTAGATCTGAGGCCATGCAAGGCAAAACATCTTTGAAAAATCCCGTTGGAATAATATCAAGGCAGCAGGAGGAGGATTTCAGAAGTTGTATAATGTCCTCTAGGTTTTTATCATTAATCTGATGGAATTGTGTCATGGTGTTTGAATTGATGTTAAGTGGACACAGAGACAACACATTTGCTGTTCCTGATGCAGAGGCACTGACTGCTTGTCTGATTTTCTGAATTTTGTCAGTGAAGAAGGAGGCAAAATCATTGCACGGTGGATAGAAATTCAGAGGCTACTGACACTGGGGGGGTTAGTTAGTCTGTCGACGGTAGCAAACAAGGCACGTGCGTTGTTTTTGTTTTTGGTAATGATGTCAGAGAAGAACGATTGTCGTGCGTTTTTCAATTCCAAATTATAAAGATTATTTTACTTTAAAATGTTCAACATTTTCTTCCCGGGGGGGCATACCCCCCGGACCCCCCTAGAGGATGTGGCGTCCATCTCCCATTCTATTGTGTATTCCTTGGATACTCTATTGATCTTTATCTTTTCTACTGTACGATTCTCTGGCAGGGGGCGGGGGCGCCAGCTAAAATCTCGCCTAGGGCTGCAAATTGTCTAGAGCCGGCCCTGATTCACGTCACATATTCAGTTTCGGTGGCAGTTCTTCCAGTTTGTCTAGAAGTCTTCTAATCAGGGTTCTATAAATAGAGAACTACGGCAGATGTGTAATATTTAATGCAGCCGAACCGTGTATTACAATGCCGTTATGTGATGACTTCCAAAGAGAAAAGCAAGCACACTCGGAATAAAGTATTATTTTTATGTTTTCGGATTTCACATCGCATGAACACCATATCCCAACGTGCATTGCGGCTAAAATATCCAATCACCGAGCTTCAACCATAGCTGAGGATTATGGGTAGTTCGATGTTTTTATCAAAACCTCTGAAAAAAGAAATGTGCACTCTAAAAACAAATGCCTTGGCTCAACAAAGAAAATCAACGCAACAGTTTGCATCGATGTTTATTGAGTTAAGACAACTTCTAATGACATTGTCTTAAAGCAACAAAGTTATTTGAGTTAGGAGAGAAGGCTTTTCCTCAATCAGAGGTGTTTTTAATTACCACTTACTTAATAATTGGTAGCATAAACACAAGTTTTTAAGTTGATTACTCCAAAAATTAAGTTGTTCCAACTTGTTTTATCGTATGATTTAAAAGGAATTTTAAGTTGTATGTACTTAATTACCATCATTGTGAACACACGTTTTTAAGTTGACAACCATTTAGAAATTAAGTTGCTCCAAATATATTGTATTCAATCGTTTTTTTCTTAGCTTTTTCATGTTTTTGCCTTTTAAAGAAAGAAATTAATTGATTCCACAACAAAAATATTAGGCAATTCACTTTTACTGCAGTTGTTTATTTCAACACATGATGTTTCAATGAGGAGAGAATTCATTTAGTTTGAACATTTATTGACACATGCCATATGATAAGGTAAGGTAACACCTGAAATCACAGCTGACTGCAGGAGAGAGGAGAACCATTTTATAGTTTGGCTGCAGCACGGTGATTGGCTGCTGGAGAATGAGGTGAATGTAATAGGTTAAAGAGAACGCCTGTGATGAGCTGATTATATGCAGCTGCGGAGTGAATGTATATACACCCAGTCTTCCTGAAAGAACTTGCGCTGAGCTTCATTTAAATCTTGAAAAAAAAGATAAATAACACAAATTTAAATTGCCCCACAAATAATAAATAAACACATTAGCCATATTACCATGGGAAATGGGGACACAGCAAATACATGCTGCCATCACATCGAAGTTAGAGGCCTTTGCATATTTAAAACCAGTGCCAAATATGTCAAATCTGTAAAGTTTTTGTAAAACTACAGAAACAAACTCTCAATGGCCACCAATCTGCAGATAACACACATCAATTATACAAAAGATGTAACCAAGATGTTTACACTGCCGAGAGTCATTATTTCAAACAGTATGAACACATTTAACGCAGAATGCTTGCTCATTCATTTGTTTCCCTCCACCACGATGGCTGCCATCGTATGGTCAGATCCTGGGTGGACCGGTCACTGATGAAGGCGATATTCATGTCCTTTTGAAGCACATTAAATAATAGGTTAGCGCATAAGAGATAATGAATTAGGTAACTGCATACTTTTTAAACTGACACTCTTAGCTAATTCAGAGCCATTATTACCAGCTGCTAAAGCAACGCTGGTATTGTTTTCACCTATTGAGTCTGCATGTGTGTGTCGTCATGGCAATGTGGTCCCGAAGACACACAGAGGTGCTTTTGAGTACGTTGACTAGTGTTTAAATGCATATGGACAGATTTTGTCAATCACAACCGTGCAAGTTTTAGTGTACCTTCTCATCTGTTTTGCAGGTTCCATACAATATGTGAACTGGTTAAGTGAAGAGCAGAATCCACTTTTCAAATGTTACACAATCCTTTTCCCATGCCATTGCTGTCAACACCTATCCATGCTGAACGTTGCTAAGATATTATTGATTGGGGCGTGGCCAAAAGTGCAATATGCTTCAGAATGTAACTGACAGAGAACAGTAGGGTTGGGTATCGTTTGAATTTCCACGATTCTGATTCCGATTCCGATTCTACTTTTCGATTCCGGTTCTTAATGGTTCTCAATTCCGATTCTTTGAGGGGCAGGGTAAAAAAATGATACATGCATCTTCCACCAAAAAAATTACATTTATTCGAGAAACTTTTACACAGGTTAGTTTACAGCAATATTCACATTAATCAGTCTGTTTATATTCACTGCTATGTAACTAACCTGCGAACCATAACCAATAACCTACCATAGCCAATAACAAATACATGTAACGTGTTTTATTTTTGTTGTTCATTCATATCTTATTTTACTATTTTATTTATGCATATGTTTTTATCTCTCCAGTTTAAAACGATATGTCTGGTGTACTGTCCTATAGTATACATTGGAATGATTTCAAACCTGTTTTATCCCAATAATTATAAAGGAGTGCCTTGGAAATATGTGTTTACATAAATTGTGATCAAAACGTTTGAGACCCACTGAGATAACTTAGACTAAAGTTAACTATCTAAACACTCAAGAGTCCTTTACCTCACTGAGCTGAAGTTATCAGCCTCTCAGTCTGACTGGAGAGGACTCTCCCTCCACATCATTGTAGAAACATCTTCTTCTTCTTCCGTTAGAGCAGCTAGTACCAGATGCTAATAACAACAGCGCGTACTGGTGCACCCTCCCTCTCTCCCTCGCTCGCCCCCACGCTCACTCGCACTTTGGCTGTGAGCTGCGGGCGCCAGGTAAGCCAACATCCCCCATTTTCATCACTTACAGCGCCCATCGTACAGGGCAAATGAAAAGTGTAACCGGGATGAAAAGGGTGTTACATTTACTTAATTATGAATGTTGTTACATCAAGGCCGAAAATTAGGATGAGCACCAACGGCTCCACAGATCTGGCGCCCTAGGCGAACATGGTTACGCTGTAGGAAGTGTAGGTACAACGCTACATTTCCCGCCCCGCCGTAGTCATACAATAGGCTACGGAGAGCGGCGAGAAACATTTCCTCAGGCATCGAAAAGCGGAACCGAAATTCACATTTCTAAATGATGCCTTTGGAATCGAAATGTTGGAACCGGTTCCGAACCGGAACCGGTTCTCGGTACCCAACCCTAGAGAGCAGTGCTTTTGTCCTGTGTTTTTACACTGTGCCCATGGATTTTATTTTATTTCAAGATTTTTAATGACGTCGCTAAACTCCTTGAAAAGGTCCTCTTCCTTTTCTCCAAGGTACACGACAAGGCAGCGGATGGCTATAGTTCTCTGTGTACTTAAATTGTATTGTGCTATTTTTGAAAAAGGAAAAAAAGAGAAATGACCTAAATGAATATATTCTGAATGGGTGACTGCCAACAATTTGCATTTCAATGACAACTCTAAATAACGATCCTACCTCAAGAAGCATGTCCTTGATCTGCTTCACCGAGATTCGTTTTTAATAAAAAGCGATATCACAATAGTAACCAAAGTATTTTTACTCTCACAGTAGCCTCTACTTTGTATCCTCTCACAGAACTATTCACAGTTCAAAGGCTGCTAATTTTGGTCAAACAGCAATTTGCCTATACAGTGCAACTACAAGGCTATCTACTGTATTTGAATGACAAAAGATGACACTCACCTTAAAATGTCCCTTGTATATTTCTATTTGTCTTAACTGTGGGAACTTGTCCAGGCATGTTAAGTGGGAGTGGACTTGAAATCCTTAACTCAAGGTGTAGAACAATTAAGTTATCAAGCCAATTGCATTACTTACTACAACTTGAATTTTGTTTTAAGTCAATTAACGCAGAAATCAGAGTTCAAATTACACACAATATTAAGTTGATGTAATTACCAACATTATTACGTCAACACAACTTATAAATTAATGTTTGCAACTTAAAATATTTATCTAAATCAGTTAACTCACATTTTTATCTTGCAACCATGCATTTAATTAAGTGGAGGTGAAAGGTCGCCTGAATTCGTTTTTAGAGTGTGTCTCTCAGAATCGAAAGGGAAACATCTATGGGAAAAACACAAAAGCATTGTACACAATTCAAACCAATTAATGTTGTATAATTAACAAGGATAAACTGATGTGTGTTAGTGGATGAGTACGGCAGATATCACTGAAATCATTTGACAGTGAGGGGAATACGGTTTTATTATGAAAACTTCGAGACCGGAAATACTGTTTTCACCCGGTGAGGGTTGACGCTAACTTTACATGGACGATGTGGGGAAAGACATACACGTTCTCCCTGCGAGACCTCAAATAATCTTCGTAATATCTATCAAACTATAGATCCTACACATCCACTGGACGTGGATTCTAAAAGTACAATATACACTTCTCGCTAGAAATCGAATCAAAAAGCATTTTAATGGCCAAACTATCCTACAATTTAGGATTTTCCAGAGAGGGTTATTTGTGAATATACGACCCTCCGGAGCATTTCCAATTGCCCCAAATTGTTGTTTCTTACACGACCACTAGAGGTGCTAAACTTTAAAACGTGACTATGGGTCGTAATAATCTGCTGAACAATAAACCTATTTGGTCATATGAGTTGGAAGACTTGTTGGAAAAAAATTACCCTACTTCCGACATGATTTATTGCCTTAGTTAACAGTTTCCTAATACGTTTGTTAACTGATCCCAAGTTTTAAGTCTTCTTTAATTCATCATGATGTTCACTTTTGCAATTATTGTCTACTTTAGTGTAAAAAAGCAGGGTATGCTTTAGGGCGTGGCTTCGTTTTAATTGCTAAGTCACTACAAAGACCTGTCAATCAGAAGAGAGGTATAGCACTGTGTTTCCCCCCAAGCTACACAAAAGTAAACCAAGATGGCGAAAATTCTAAACAGTTGTCCACAAACCAATGCCATCCTGGCCACAGCACTTATTTTATACAGTCTACAGTGCTTAAAGATATATAAACAATAATGTTAAATATGCATGCTAAAGTACAACTGCACATTTACTTCATGTCAAATGTAGAAAAAGATTCCAAATCAAACAAGTTCTGATTGACAGTAACTAAGAAAGTGATTAGGTACGGGGATAGACATGATTCTTGAATCGTATAGTTACGTATACATCACTAGTTTGGTGGAAGAACTCATCTGGATCACAACCCCCAGGGCTTCCAATAAAAGTTGTAGACTGCATCGATTGATGCTCATGGATTTTGATCAAGTTTTAAAGCAATCATAGAACTTTTGCTATAGCAAAGTTCAGCCTGGAGACTGCCTCTCTTCTTTTTCTGTCTGACAATCATTTTGTCTTATATCTAGTTGAACTAGCTCTCTCATTACAGATAAGTAAATAAAATGGACAGATGGATATTACAAATCATTTTGTGTCCCAATTTCAAAAATAGAAATGTGCAATCCCTCTTGTTTTTCTGTTTTCTTCTTTGTGCCCATCGCAAGATAAAAACTCAAAGTGCCAACAAGATGAAATACTGATGCAACAAATCCATCAGAATGAACTTTTTATGTTCATGCGCTATCCCTCTGCCAGCAGACAACCATGAGAGACAATCTGAAGGGGGCAGTGTTGCACCTCTTGTGCTCAGTATCAATCGAGTCATACAGAGTCAGTGTAACTGACACATACAGGGTTCAGTCACCAAATATAATGACAATGTCTTCCGATGCCATTCATTTGACATTGAAACCACCAGCACCACCACCTGATGATGTCAAAGTAAGGCAAATTATTGAGTAATTACCCAAGGTAGTAACCCAAGTTATTAGAGGCAATGTAATCAGTGACAGGCAGGCTGTGAGTTTACTGAAGCCTCATCGTCATCCTTTCCACCTGCTTGAATTGCAGTCATTACAATTAAGAAATGCATATTAAGTACTCCCCAAAATAGACAGGATGAGTTAGCAAAAATACAGTACAAGAAAGGAAACAGGCTTTGTGTAAAGTCACTGATTACCCCCCCCCCCGTGTCAGAAAGTTGATTTGAGTCATGCACCTAAGAAAGGTTGGAGGTGTAATTACTTGATCTCTTGGTGGCTGCTGGGATAAGGAAAGAAAACGGGGTGATCGATGGCAGGGAGTATATATTGTACTAAAATTATCACTGACAAAAATACTTGCAAATAATCACACACACACACACACACACACACACACACACACACACACACACACACACACACACACACACACACACACACACACACACACACACACACACACACACACACACACACACACACACACACACACACACACACACACACACACACACACTCATGTATGTCAGCCCGCCTCCCATCTGATTCTCTATGGGGTTACATCGATTATACCATTTTGACAAGACGAGTTTGAGCTGTGTTTCCCTGACTGTGTCTTCACAAAAATCCTGACATATTTTGAGACATCGTGACATGAGGAAATTATTTATGTGACATTTCTTCTTTGAGTCGGAGCTTATACAATGTTATTTAGAAGAAGAATTGCATTTCCACAAGATATTACTTCTTCTGTCACTTCCTGTTGCATTACTCACTGATGCATTCACTTCACAAGCTTTTTTTTTAAAGTTCTATTTTCCTGCCTCTGTATTGGATTTAATTATTTTTGTAATGTGGCAGAGTGGAGCTGGATGTGGGCGCACCGCCATTATGCCAGTAATGAAGCAACTTCTATAAGACCAGAACAGCTCTGCATCACAAGAGCACTTTAGATTGCTTCATTAAATATTTACTTTTGGAGGCAGATTCTTTACACCCCCCACATTTACACGAATTACCCCAATAGAAAGGTTCCTGATGCTCTAGAGTGTAACTTTAGTTAAGCTATTAAATGTCTGTGAACGGATAAATTAGACAAACACGTTTTTTGCCTAAACTTATTATAGTACATTTTTATCTTAAGTCTCATGATCCTCATTTTGAGTTTATTGGTATCCTGTTTTACAGCCATGGATGTACAAAGAGCCTTGCCCTGTCTGGACTTCCTAAAACTTGAGATTTGTTCTGTACTATAGTTCCTTTTGTGTTTGGGTCCACTTTGCTCCGCTCATCCTTCACACCATGTCATGGCTGTAGAATAATGGCACCATCAGGGTTAACAATGGCAACAACAGTTCATGAAGATTTTAAAGAGTAGAAAGTTGTTGGTGAAGAGAAGAACATCGTTGTAGAAGTCACATTGGGCCTTCTGGGAAAAGCAACAATTAAATGGTGACAGGTCAGGCTCTATATGGGGCTTGTCAGGGTGTTGGCAGGAAGTTGGAACCAAATGCAATAAAGGAGGGAGTTAGGTATATACATTTAGAAAAAAAAAGTCAAACAGGGGAGGTAAAACAAAAGAAAGAAAATCGGAACGAGTAAAGACCAGGGAGCACATGAGGTACATAGGAACAGAGGGGAATCAGACAAGGGCAAAATAACACCACACATCAGGAGCCAGACAGGAACAAAGACTACGAACCGACAGAGAACACAAGGGAAAACAGGTATACTTTATACATACAAGACTAATCAAAGACTAGACACAGCTGGGGAGGGCAGGCAAAACACAAGGGCAGCAGGTGAAAAGAATACGGGATTGAACCCTTTTCAAAATAAAACATGAAACATAAAAACCAAGGTCATGACTGTCACAACTTTAAGGAGAACCCAAATGCAGCACTCGAGAAACCAAGGAGAATTGGTAATAAACTTTATTGGAGATTCCACTGGATCTGAGGAATACCAACCGAGCAGTTTAACGCACCGGAGGACAGCGGGCAGAAGGTGAGTCATGGACAAGCAGAGAGTCAGGGAGTAAGCGAGGCGGTCAGCGTAGATACAGGCAGGGTCGGATAACAGGCCAGACAGGATAGTCGAGGGACAGGCCGATCAGGGAACAGGCAGAGCAGGCAGATCGAGGACAGGCAGGGTCGGAACGGGGTAGGCAATCTAGTATCAAACGCGGGAAAGACAAGCATGAGGCAAAGTACAATCTGGCAAAGAGTGTGTGTAAGGTGCGGGTTTAAATACTGGCAGAAGCTAATGGGTGCAGAAGAGAAAGAGAGTGAGCTAACGAGTGGGTGTGGACAGGTGAATGGAAAACTACTGGTGAATGATGGAGCAGACTATGGCCCTTTCTCATTTCTCTAACTCCCCTCCTCGACTCCCCTCCTCGACTCCTATCCTCGATACTTAGTCCCGCCCACAGGAGATGTGAGCCGAGGAGCCGAGGAGGGGAACCGAGGAGAGAGGAGGGGAAGCAGCAGGCGGTTAGAGAAATGAGAACTCCTCTCCTCTGAGCGGTCATTTTAAAGAGACGTCCATTAATGATGACAGGAGGCACAGCAGCCCTCTGTCTGATGGACAGATGTGTTCATGACCACTTTGATTCATTCACAGTGCGGAATAATGAGACAATAACAGGCTACAGATGCGGACACACACACACACACACACACACACACACACACACACACATATATGTATATATTTATATACATATATATACAATTTCAGAATCAAACAGAGCACTCTCATATTAACGTAACACTATCAGAGACTGGATCCCCCCCCCTCTCTGGTCGCTACAATGAGGAAAATAAATGACGGACCAAAAGTTTTATTTACAAGTATTAAAAATAAGCAGAGGACACCAAACCAACTGAGACCTGTCTGTCCGCTGCATCTACACACACACTGTACCAAACACACACACGCACCTACAGCTAACAGCCTAACAGCCGTTGTGTATTTTATTATGTGAAGCACTAAATGGTTTTAGAAAAATATGGACTCTTTGTTTGTAGATATCTACTAAACTACAGCAAATAAAGAGAGTAGGCCTGTTATACTGAGTGATATATATTATACACACTGCTCTGCTTTCTGCACGGACATCACAGCTGTTCTCTCTGGAAACATCGCGTCGCGATGAGAGCAGTTAATAAAATAATATCCAGGGGATGCATGCAGAGCTGTCATTGGCTGAGATCAGTCCGGCCGTGCGTCACGACTCTTTGAAACATCTCTGTTGCCGGAAATGCATCCACGAAGGAGCCGTGGAGGACCCATCAGTGTATCCTCGGTTAGAGCTCCTCCAGAGAGCCTCCTCGATGCTCGATGCTCGGTCCTCGAAGTGCATTTAGAGAAATGAGATGTCCTTCAACATGACGCGCTGAAATTCATTTCCGGGTCACTACCGGAGGACCGAGGAGTCGAGGAGTCGAGGAGGGGGATTTGCTGAAATGAGAACGGGCCTATGACAATGACAGTGCTTTGTGATTCATTATTCTTGATTATACCTTGAAGGCTTAATACCTTCAATGTAGACACTTAAACCCCCAAATGAAGATATTTTAACTGAAAACATTACATGCGTGTGACGAGAACTTAAAAAAAAATAGTTTTGTTATCATCACTTGTAGGGAATGAGGGACCCATTCCAGCAGGTGAGGGGGAGTCCATAACTATGAAGGTAGATATGGTGCAAAATGCGAGAGCGTGTAAAACCTGATGTGAGCACTTGCAGAAAAAAAATCTGAGCTTGTGTGCATACATTTACACTTGTATAAAATATCCACGTAAATGTGAACCAAATGTACATTTGTATAAAATATCCACGTAACTGTGAACCAAATTTGAAGTCACAGAAGAAAAAAAAAAAGTGTTGTAGCTTGTAGAAAAAAAATGAACTTAGTGATGAAATGTTCACTTGCAGAAAAATACATTTTTTTAAATATATTTTCCATTACAACTGCAACTTGGTTATTACAACCTCTCAAATCAGTCATTACAACTTGACGAATCTGCTCTGTGGCAGTATAAATCGACGAATCTGCGGTCTTGACTTTTGCTACACTTTTTGCGATAAATGTGTCGCAAAAGTAATTTTCACTTTTATATGTGGGGGGAGGGAGGGGGGTCGGAGCGAAGGGGCGGAGCTATCAGAACAATGAGGCTCGGGTCAGTCACACAGTCACAGCCACAGTCAGGTCGAACCGGATGACTGCGGGGCTAACGGTTCGTGTCGCTACCAGTCCGCTGACATGGCGCGTCAATCAACGGTAAGTTTTGCCCATTACTTGCCCAGTATTACTTTGAATATTATTATTGTGATTGAGGATTAAATCCGCTTTGAAGACCACCGTTTTATATCGTGCAGTTTAGCGGCAAAATAACGTCAGTTAGCCAGCTAACGCTAGCTTTGTTGAGTTTATGCTAGCTAAACAAGTAGTGGTTGTAGTCTACAGCAGTAATTAATATATTATAGCCTACTGCTTTGGCATTAACGGTTGATAACCGTTTATGAAAATAAAACCAATTGAACTGTACTGAAATAATGACAAGTTTTATAATTTTCTTGGGCTCCTGCTGTGTTTTTAAAGCCTTTGTAAATTATCCATGCTATTTTCTATTTAGAACAAAGACCTCAGAATCTTAAAATCCCTTGACGTTTGTATGCAGTTGTGCTAAATTCAACTCTGGAATCAAGCAAATATTAATATGTTTGCATGACATTAGTTATTTATATTTTGATATCACTTAATTACACGTTTAATACATTTAAGTCAAGCTAAGGTACATGTGATGGTAGCTAGTTAGTGCTCTTACCTGTGAGGCCTCCTCCAAACAGCATAATAACCAGACTGAATCATTAAAACTAAGTACCAGTTCTAGATCCTTGACTTTAGACAAACAATTCAAAAGACAAAATGTATTTAAAGACCAATCTTTATTTGAATGTGCCTCTTAACCTGAGATATTAGTTATACAGTAATAGTATTGACAATCTAAAAAAACTGAGCAACTCAACAGTCAACTTTATATTTCTTATTGTCTAAAGCAGGGATGGGCAACTTTGATGGTGGTGGGGGCCACATCATTGATGTACTGGCCACTTGGAACACACACACACAAAAATTCCATGTGTTGTATGTAATTATTAACAAATATACTAAGTCTGACATCTTCATTGACATTTTACAATCAAAGGGAACATCCCCAAAAAATGGGAACATCCTCTAAAAAGCTCACTAAACCAATATCAGTTCACAGACATTGTATTTCAGTTTTACAAGTGGCATGTTTGTATTGAACAGGTTATTTACACAGTGGAATAAAACTATTTTAAACTATTGGAAAGCACGGAAAATGTGTGTGTATTGAGATTAACCATTAGATGACATACATATGAAGTCATGAACACTAACCCAGACATTAGTTGTCTAACTTGAACCTAAAACACTTGGAGCCAGTCTCTGCATTCCCCTTATTCCACAATAAGGGGAATGTCAACACAGACACCTGTCAGCCCGCACTCTGCTGTTCCTCAGCGCCACTCCCCCTCCCTCCCGCTGAAATTATGAATGAAAAGCGTAGTAATCATAGATAACACGGCAGGGTCCGTGACAGTTTGTTTTCATCTGATTTCAAATAAACAAAGTCTTGGTTTTAAGAATATTAAACTTGTTTCGCCAAATTCAGAGGATAAAAACAACTTTTAAGCTTGTAAAGGCATAATTACAAGAGGCAACTTAACGTCACAGCAGGCATAACAACAGCCGGTGTTTCTTGTGAGCAACGTGCTTCCCCGGGAAACAAACACAATACACACAAATGCGTCAAAGATTATTTTGCGGTATTTGAAATCATCTACGCAGCTCGCGATGTAACTAGGAGTCTAGTGGACGGTATCAGTACTACAAGTAAACAAAAATAAATATTTAAAATAATTTTTTTTTTTTATTAATTCCGTTGTTTAGAAATTAATCTGAGGGCCGCAAAAAGAGGGGGTGGAGGCCGCATGCGGCCCGCGGGCCGCCATTTGCCCATCCCTGGTCTAAAGCATTTATTATTTTCCCCCTCTCATATTCAGTGTGGACGGATTGAGACAGCGTGGTGTCCAGAGAGCTGCAGAGACTTCAGGGAGAAACCTCCGTGTGATGGACGTCCTGTCTGTTGGTTTGGAGAGGACTGAGGGTCTTTCCTCTGCGAGGAGGACCAGGCCTGATGGAGGAGCCCATGCTGGGCAAAGCTGATACCAACTGCACAGGCCTAGTCTGTCACGTTATTTGACTAAATGTGTTTACTTATACATTGAATAGGTTTACACCTTCTGTCCATATGTGCTTTTTATTTAAAACATTTGATTAAGTTTTGGTTCACATTTCAATAAATTGTATTTGTATTTGCACTCCTTTCGTCCATTATTCTTACTGAAAATGTTAGATTACACATTCAGATCTGACTGAAGATTGGCCCCATTTATTTGTGACGTTGCAAACTCTGCGGTACAAGGCACAAGTGATTAGGCACAAGTGATTCGCCACACTTTATAAGCCTGACTATAACCACCCCTTCTCTGAGGTGCAGGCAGCGTCACAAACAAATGATGGTCCTGATAGACTACAAAAATATTCGGTGTGCAGATCTTTGTTTTCACAATAAAAGTAGTTTCTTAGTGAATGTCCTGTACTGGTCTTAAGATCTCATAACATCAGCATTTAATGTTCCTCTTGGATGATCTTCTTGACCCTCAGAGAAGGAGAAAATGTTGTGTCTTTCAGGCATGTCCTTTCCTAACAAAAATGACAGGAAACATAAAACATATTATTGCAGAACAAGTGTTATTTATGAAAGTGGTGTGTTTGTGTGTTTAGGGGCTGTAGATATAATAATTTTTTAATTGTAATCAGATTATGAATGAACAGTATGAAATTCATCAACATTGAAATATATTTTATTATCAAAATAATATTTAACTGTTACAAAACGTAGTGCAACTGTAGAAGCTTGCTCTGTTGTCTCACTGAAAGAATAACTTTTACCACGTTTTTTACAGACAATATTGAGAGATAAATAGTAGCAGTTCTCACTATGTGTTAAATATCTTTGCCTTCAATACATTAAATTAGAAAGCTGACAAAATCATATTGCTTGTTAATATCTAAATGTAACCTTTTGCATGGAAAAAACCCTCAACTTAACTGATGTGTAGGTGATCTAGTATTTAGTATTGGTTAATGGAATGTATATCAGTGTATTCAAGTCAATACTTCATTTATTTAAACCAATATCTTTCTTGATTCTTTGTACAGTATGAAAAATAGAGTCTGTACCTGTGCTGAAGTTCACTGCTGTGAGGAGTCCAGTTCTATCTCTCACTCTCTGGTCCAGCCTGTCTGCATCACCTGGACACCTTAAACAAACAGATATATATGTAAAGTACCATGTGTACAAACAATATAACTGATTCTCTTCTGTTGAACATGTTGGATTGTGTATTGTCCGAGTCAGGGTCCTTTTTATTTTACTGTAACTTTGGAAGTTGTGTTACCAATGCTTACTGTTTATTTGATACCAATTTGGTAATGCAATTAATAAAAACAACAAGGTTTGGGTTCGTTCTTCAGATGACTGTGACGTTAACGTGTAAGCTCAATAATGAACCCCAGCTCAACCAACCATATTGTAATATCTAAGTAATCATCTTGAAATATGACATTAATAATTGTAATATACACACATCTTATTGTGAGGTTGATTTCACATACACTACTTCAACGTTAGCTAAATAGAAAATAGCATGGATAATTTACAAAGGCTTTAAAAACACAGCAGGAGCCCAAGACAATTATAAAACTTGTCATTATTTCAGTACAGTTCAATTGGTTTTATTTTCATAAACGGTTATCAACCGTTAGTGCCAAAGCAGTAAGCTATAATATATTAATTACTGCTGTAGACTACAACCACGCTCCTTCACCGGAAACCCAGAGTTTTCCCTGAAGTTAGCTCGCCAATTGAAAATGCGGCTTCGTAGTACAGGCCTCATGTCTCATTAAAACAGATCAGGTAACTCCTTCAGAAGACCTTGCCAAATGTGAGTTACATTAAGTCGTCCACATTATTATTTATCGATCTCTAACATTGGACATGTGCTGTAGGGGACCGGGTGTCTGCTTCACACTTTCTCAAACGTTTTGGACTCAAGCTCTTAAAGCCCTCTCTTCTTTTTGAGTAGTGATTGGATTTCACCTAAGATGGTTTAGGGGTAATATATACAAAGTCTTCAAAACAGCTCCCAAAGTTCATCCCGAGGTTCCCAAAATACTGAAAAAGTTGTCCACTTCCCTTCATCTTCTCTCAAAAAGCAAAGCCTCCCCAGACAAATTGAGGAACTTCTTGTGCATACTAAATGTATAATACCGGCAGCTTTAGGACAGTACACTCCTTAGGTACTTTAGGTTGGATTAAGACCAAACAAAGCAACCGGTCTTGCCTGGAAACTACTTCCTTGGATTTTTTGTGCAGGTATTATTGAGTATGTATGCTTGTGCTGGACTTGATACGTGCTGACACAAATACTTATTTATACACAAGCGTTCTAAGGGCCTGCCGAGCCCTAATCCCCTTAAACGCAATGAAAGGTTTTCCAAAAATGAAGTGGCAGCAAACTAATCCATGGAGTTCTGGTACACAGCGGTTTTAGGGCGAGTTTAAACATGCAATTAGTATGGCCCCGAACACTTCTTTCTGAACCAGTCAATTTCTTGATGACAAATTGCCTGTATTTTCAGAAACAAGATCAAAGCCCAATTCAAAAACAACCTCAGACTGCATCAGTCAATTTGATTTTGAAAAAAAAGATTCAAGTAATTGGGTGGAGGAGGTAGAGCGATGGTTCGCCAACGTAATGTTGGTAATTTAATCCCCAGCCTCGCATGTTGAAGTGCTATTGGAAAAAATACTGAACCCCACTACTATAAAACCTAAAATAGTAGAGCTCTTATCAAACACTTAAAGCTACATACACAAAACAATCTGTTCCGTTAAAATCCAGTCAAAAACAATATATCAATTAACCCTGCTAAATAACTTTTCTCCACAGCCTTGCTTCTCCCGTCCAGTCAGTTATCAGACAGTCGGTCGCAAATGGTACATTTCAAATGATCCCTCATTAAATCTGTTTTCCTGGTTTGTGACTTGAGAGTGACACGGAGGCTGATTTGTCTCCGGTAATGACACAGACACGTCGCTGTTGCTGGTAAACATGACCTCTCAATCTGCTGCTGGATAAATGATGCTACCTGGACTCCCGGCTAAAAGCATGACTCAGAACAGTGAAATTAAACCGGACCACAGAGCCTGACCCACAGCAGTGGTAGAGTGGTGACCCAGAATGGAGAGGGGCACAGCATACGATGAACACTTTTGTTTGTTATTTACATTCTAATCTGTTCAGCTGTCAATGGTATTTCAGGACTGTTACTTGAAGTGTTTATATATTCAATGTGTCAACTGAAAATGGGTACCTTAATCCAAGTTGGATGCCCAACTTGGATTAATTGAATAATTATGTTTGCCTTTTTTTTGCAACCTGCAGAGCAGATTTTGCTTCTATACGTTGTTTTTAGTACCTGCAACCATCGAAACCTTTAATTTAGCCAATTCACAACGCCAGACCTGAAAAATATGGCCTGTCATTTGTCTATTACATTCTGGTTTATGTTGGTATTTGACTTTTTGGGCTGGTTTATAGTTTGAACAATATGCAAGGTGGCTGTAACATTTTAGACCAACTGCATATTCATATCTGTTTTCAGTTACCTACATGGAAATAATATAATTTTGACATGATATCAAGTAGTACAGGGCCAGAATCACTGATTCTTTTTAATTAAAAGTGGATTATGCTGTGTCATGTTGCTGTCCACTGTTTATTATTTAATCACAGAAAACACTGTCTTTTTTGCATCAATCTCTAAATGATACGAAGGTATCTGTATTATCCATGTTTTCGCATTATCATTTTTGGTGGGTTTATCACTACATCCAACCTCTTAAACATAAGAAAAACGTGGTGCATTATTACAACAAAAATATTGATTAAAGCAGCTTAAAGTTGCCGGTTGATCAGTAAAGTGGAAAAATGTGTCTTGGGTTCACCCTCACATAGTCATTTTTTCCATTCTTGATGTTTAAATATTGATTGGTGCAGCTTTAAAGTTATTCTTGTAGTTGATGGGATATAGATTTTAAGATGGGAGGGAAGTTATTTCTCAGTTAACTGAGATAAATTGGATTACTTGAATGTGTTTAATCAGCTCAGTGGATTATGTTAAAAATAAATACCAGATGCTGCAGTCATTTACCAGCAGAGATGAGCTCCCAGCAGCCTTTACGTCATCAGCAATACAGCCTGCGCTCCCAAAACCTTCCTTGAATCATATTTCACCCAAGAGTCTGGCTGCACTGGATTATCCATGTTTTATTTTTTATCCATATTTTATTGGAGCTTTATACTATTCATTTTCTTGCAAAACAGCTCATAACTCCAAGAAAGATGAGTCTCCCTTCTCTTCTTTCTTTATCTGTCTCAGTGATTTATATATGCTGTCATGGTTTTCTAATTATGATCTGTTGTTTTTTAAGGCGTAAAAGCATGCTTTTTTGGCAAGATATTGTCCTAATTCTTGGTTCATATCGATCATGCAGATTTAATTTTCAGGATGGTATAGTTTATCAGTGGGTGACAGCTCTTGCTCGCAAGTAAGTGCCTGGATTTTGCTCCAATCAATCAGGGAGGTTTTTTCATTAAGTTGTCATGGGGAAAATCACAAAACAACAACCCGTAAATTGCAAAAGGAAGCAACAAGGTCACTGTTTACCATCTCTGGTCAATTCTCTGAAACATGACACACTTCAATGCTTCAATATCCAGATGGATATGGCTCACAGGACAATCACATTTACAATGGTTGGAATTTCCAGACATATTTAGGAGTGTGGCAGAATGTGTATACACAATATACACAGGCAATGTACCGTACATCACTCGTTCCTGATGGGTTATAACATCAGTACTGGACTGGACCTGTCCAGGATCTATCATGTAACAAGACTCAGGAAATAAAAAGCTATATTTATGCTCTCATCTACATTTTCCTTCCACAATTTTGCACACAATGCTTCACATTCTCTGATCCATGTTGTGATTTATAGATCTTTATAAAGAGCACATTTGTTAAACAAAAGATCACCTTTCTAGGACTACTTTTTGCCTGTTAAAACACATACGTTTTCTGCAGATCTGGATCTTTGTCACGTCGGAGAAAAATAATCCTGTTTATGTATTCATGGTTTATGAGGGTTGGACTTGGAAACAGAAAGCGTGCAACAAACTGAAGGTGGCTACATTTTAAAGATATGTACCCGGCATGGAGGACATAATAAAACAATGTTTTTAATTTGTTAAGCCCCAAGGTCCCCCTCGGCGGGTCCTTTTTTTTCTTTTTCACGACACTGTGTCTCAGGGCATCTTAATATTTAAGAACCTATTAATGTGTTATACCAGATTAACGGGAATAATCTCAGCTAACTGACGATACAAACCATTTTTACCAAAACAAAACACAAGTCTCATGAGAAGCATCTAAATGACCCCTGAGCAAAAAATGCTGACGCACTTTGGCACAGAACTCAAGATAAAAGTACCCTTATTACTTATCGTAGCTACACATACAAGATATCCGATTAAAGCTGAGGTTCCACAGATTATTTAGGTATTAGTATCATCACTGAGTGATCCGAACTCTTGACAGGGAACACAGACATCACAACACGTACCTTTACGGAGCTTTTACGGGAGATCGTCTCACCGTAGCTGTCAATCTGATCAAAAGACGTGTTCAATGGCATTAAAACGAGAAAAAACGCGGCTGAATCGGTTAATCCATAGGTTGATAATGTTTCTGTGTAATATATTTTTTAATTTATAATCCATAATTCAATTTGTATGTAAAAATCGGAGAGTAAAAGTTAGCTGCTAATGGTAAGGCAAGGCAAGGCAATTTTATTTATATAGCACTTTTCAGCACGTGGCGATTCAAAGTGCTTTACAGATTAAAAGCAAACAACATTTAAGAACAAATACAGCACAAATACATTATTAAAAAGGCATTTAAAAACAGGCATAATAAGCAAAGGTAAAAAAATAAGTTAAATAAATAAACACAGCAGGTACAGAATACATGACTGAAAAGGCATACTGTAGTGTGAGTATGGGCAGCTCAATTAAAAGCAGCGGCAAATAGGTGCGTTTTTGGTCGGGATTTAAAAATAGGAAGTGTTTCGGCGGACATGCATGATTTAGGCAGTTTGTTCCAAATTGTTGGGGCAAAAGCTGCTTTTCCATGTTTAGTGGTTATTCTCAGAACAGAGAGCAGACCCGACCCAGAAGACCTGAAACTCCTGGATGCTTCATAGTGATGGAGTAAGTCGTCTATATACCTCGGTCCTAAGTCATTTAGAGATTTAAAAACTAGCAGTAGTATTTTAAAATCAATTATTTGGCAGACTGGAAGCCAGTGTAATGATCTCAGAACCGGAGTGATGTGATCCACTTTTCTAGTGTCAGTGAGGACTCGAGCAGCAGCGTTCTGAATCAGCTGCAGCTTTCTGATAGATTTTTTAGTGAGCCCTTTGAATACACTATTGCAGTAGTCGAGTCTACTGAAAATAAAAGCATGGACAGGTTTTTCTAAATCCTGTTGCGACATTAGTTTTGTAATCCATGATATATTCTTCAGGTGGTAGTATGCAGACCTAATAACTGTTGTAATGTGGCTGTTGAAATTCAGGTCTGAGTCCATCACTACACCCAGATTTCTTGCTTTGTGAGTTACTTTGTTGTCTGCCGACTGAAGCTCTGTGATTACTTTTAATCGGTCCTTCTTTGCTCCAAAAACAATGATCTCAGTTTTTTGTTTGTTTAATTGGAGAAAGTTCTGAGTCATCCAGTCAGTGATGTGCTCAATGCACTTGCTCAGTGTTCTAATCTGATAATTCTCCCGGTGTAATTTTAAAATAAATCTGGGTGTCGTCTGCATAGATGTGATAGCTTAGATCGCTCTTTTTTAATAATTTCAGCCAAAGGTAGCATATCAATATTAAAAAGCAAAGGTCCTAAGATGGAGCCTTGAGGAACCCCGCATGACATATTTATCAGGGTTGATTTGTAATTGCCTGTTGAGACAAAGTTTGTTCTGTCCTTCAAGTAGGAGCTAAACCAGTTAAGAGCTGTTCCTGAAACTCCCACCCAGTTTTCAAGACGGTCTAACAATATGTTGTGGTCAACAGTATCAAAGGCAGCGCTGAGATCTAATAATACTAACACTGATATTCTGCCACTGTCTGTGTTTAAATGAATGTCATTTAAGACCTTTACAAGTGCAGTTTCAGTGCTGTGGTTAGGTCTAAAGCCCGACTGAAACACATCAAAACCGTCAGTTAAAAACATGAAATTACTCAACTGTTGAAAAACTGCTTTTTCAATAAATTTGCTTAAAAAGGGAAGGTTTGATATTGGCCTATAATTATTCATTATGGTTTTGTCTAGGTTATGCTTTTTTAGGAGCGGTTTAATTATTGCAGTTTTCAGGGCCTGTGGAAATACACCTGATTGAAGAGACTTGTTTACTATGTGTAGTATATCTGAGGCCAAGCAATGAAAAACAGTTTTGAAAAGTCCTGTCGGGATGATGTCGAGGCAACAGGAGGAGGATTTCAGATGTTGGATAATGTCTTCCAGGTCTTTAGCATTTATCAGACGGAATTGTGACATGGTGTCTGAATTGGCTTTAGGTGAACACAGGGACAACACATTTGCTGTACCTGATGCAGAGGCATTGATTGCCTGTCTAATTTGCATGATGTTGTCAGTGAAGAAGGCAAAATCATTGCAAGCCCTGGTGGATAGAAATTCTGAGGCTATCAACACTGGGAGGTTCGTTAGTCTGTCGACGGTAACAAACAAGGCACGTGAGTTGTTTTTATTTTTGGTAATGATGTCAGAGAAGAAAGACTGTCGTGCCTTTTTTATTTCCTGATTATAGAAACCGAGTCTCTCTTTATATATTTCCAAGTGAACCTGGAGATTTGTTTTTCTCCACCTGCGTTCAGCTTTTCTGCACTCAGTTTTTGCTGTTCTCACAGTCATGGCTTTTCTCCATGGAGATATTTTCTTGCCAGATACTTCCTTTATTTTAATGGGAGCAATGGTATCCATGACATTTGTTATTTTAGAATTAAAATGATCAACTAGCTCATTTACTGAGAAGTTAGCATGGGCAATTGATAGAGTAAAAATCTGAGCAAACATTTCCTCTGTATTTTCAGTTAAATGACGTCTAGTGGTTACCTCTTTCTTAACAGTTGTATGGACGGTAATAGAGCTCTCAAAGAAAACACAGGAATGATCGGAGAGCGCAACATCAGTCACCACAAGCTTAGAGATGTTCAGACCCTTTGATACAATTAAGTCCAGGGTGTGCCCCTTATTGTGCGTCGGACCCTTGACATGCTGAGTCAGTCCAAAATTGTCGATAACACAAAACAGTTCTTTAGCCCCTCTGTCCTCAGGGTTGTCAACATGGATATTAAAATCGCCAACAATGATTAAACGGTCAAAGTCAATACACACTATAGACAACAACTTGATATAGTATTTGGGTGGTCTGTAGATGTTTAGGAAGAGGAGCATTTCAACTGAAGGGCCACATATTCAAAAGAAGCAAAGTTTCTATACATAGTCTGCATGCATTGAAATAAGTCATTAAACAAAATAGCTACTCCACCCCCTTTCTTATGTAGTCTTGCCTGACTCATAGAATTAAAGTTGGGAGGAGTTGATTCTATAAGAACAGCTGTGCTGTTGTTTTGGTCTAACCAAGTTTCAGTTAAAAACATAAAATCCAGGTTGTGCTTGGTGATAAAATCATTGATTAAAAATGATTTACCTGCTAAAGACCTGATATTCAATAAAGCCAGTTTGAGTGTGTTTGACATACCACCACTCTGACTGTTAACGACAGACCGTGGAGCACGTGGAATCACTACAACATTTGATACATTACATACATTCAGATGGATGCCCTTGGATCCTCTGTTCTCAGTCCGAGTCGCCAGCCTGTGTAAGCAGGCCACAACACAAATGGGACGCTGCACTGGTATAGAAGCCTCTGGTCGCTGGGTGGCGCCAGAGAGCGAGACGGCAGGCGTGGAAACAGTGGCCTGAGATGACACCGCCGGAGAGGGGGGTGTGTCAACGTGGCGCTGGAAAAGTCAGGGAGAGGTCTGAACAGCGTAATGCATGTTAGCCGCTAGCATGCGGCTACCAAGCCTGCTGGGGTGAATTCCATCAGTGCTGAAGAGGGCGGGTCGGTCCTGAAGTAAAGTGTTACAGCAGAAGGTTTAATACAGCGTATTTCTGGTATATTCATTTTATTATGTCACCTGATATATAAGAAGTGTGTTAAATTTGAATGGCAGAAAGTCTTGTTGCAGTTTCCAGATATCAATGAGTCTCTTTGTTAATCATCAATGGTTTTTGCAATTAACAGGGGAACTCCAAGAGAGACCTATCTCAGATATAATGCAGTTAAAGTCTTGTTAGTTAATGATTCATTTCCTGCAAGGCTCATAAAGAGGCCTGGAGACAATAGTCGACCTGGATTATCAATAAATGTATTCATTCCAAGTAAGCTGACTTTGGGGTGGAATAAAGTCCAGAGGGGAAAACATGTGGCATTTGTGAGGGGCTGCATGATGAAATGAGTGTGCGTTACTATTTCAGAAGCATTTCTAGAGGACTGTTTGAGAGCAGAGGTAATGTTTTCCCCATTATTATTGATATTAAAGTAACTGATATGTATTACTTGTATTGGCCAACTATAAACAGCTATGTCGTAAACATATCTTTAAGATACCTAAAGTATGTGAAACTGTGTGTGTATTGAACTGATGGGGAAGGGGGCAGGAGAGAGGGAAGTCTCTGCAGAATGTGTGTGTGTGTCCAAACTGCAAGAATGTGAGACAGCGAACACCAGATGTGTTTGTTTTGCCCTCAAACTGAAGAGACTCTTTCTCCTGGCTGGCTCGCGCTGACTCGCTGCGACAGGCTGTCGTTTTTATATCGCCCAATAGATGACCCCTCTGGGAGGAGCATCCACACAACTCCTCCTGTTGTTCTTACATATCTCCTGTTAATTGTTTTGTTCAGTCTCTTTTTCCTCCTGCCGTCAAGATGATGGGATCTCCCGGCATTAGGACCAGAGCAGGGGTGGGCCTAAGTAGTATTAACAATGCTGTTTCAATCACATTAGTATGCATGAAAAGTGACACGCCCCAATTATGCAAATGAGCTAAGTCTCGCCTCCCATTGTTTGAGATCCTTTGATGTGAGTGGGTACAATTATGTTAATGAGCTAAGTCCCGCCTCCCTTTGTTCGAGATCCTTTGAGGGGTGAGGTGTTATAACAGGTAGGTGTGAAAAGCCCCCCTGTGTAGTGCCTTTGTTGTCTAATCCTTTGATGTGTTGATTAAGGCAGTCTCTTTGAAGTTATACTGTCTGGGCCCTGTCCCTCACACCCCTTTGTAGTCTAATCCTTTGATGTGAGGGGTTGATGTGTATAACAGGTAGGTGTGATATAAGCCTCTGATGTTAATCTAGGTGTTGATTAAGGCAGTCTCTTTGAGTTATGCGTGAGACTGTCTGGCCCCTGTCCCCTCAGAGTTGTTTAATCTAATTAGCCTTTGATGTTTGCCCTTTGATGTGAGGGTTGAGGTGTTATAACAGGCAGGTGTGATTTCACACCGGTGTGTTATAAGCCTCTGATGTTAATCTAGGTGTCTCTTTGAAGTTATGCGTGAGACTGTCTAGCCCCCGCCCCCTCCCAGCCCAGGCCTCTCCCCCTTTCTCCACACCTTCCTTTGGCTATGAGGCCAGCAGATAGTGGGGGGTGGAATTAGGTGAAAATAGAAATACGCTCAAACTAAATAAAAAGACAGTAATTTCCACTCACCAAGTCACCTTTCAAAAAAGAAAAATGGCCAAGAGACGCCTCGATATGGGTTTAATCAGCGAGACGCCTGTGACAACTTACCGCCATCCGTCCGGAGCGCCAGTCAAGAAACGAATGCAGCATCTGTGCGGGGGTCAGACGCCTACAGCCGAAGATCTGTGCACAAACTTATCTCGTGCCCTCTTTTGGTCATGTGAGCGCGTTCATGTGTGCTGGAGGAGGGGCTCTGTGAGGAAGTGGCAGATTTTCCCCCGGTTGTGTACTTTTCAAATACGTAAAGAGGGAAATAATAAAATATCCTATTCCCCCCATGATCTTTGTCTTTTTTATAATTACTTCACACAACTATAAGGAAACCCAATATGAAGTTATATGAGGTTGTATGGGTGTAATATTATAATTTGTTGTATGCAACAAAAAAGGTTTGACTGCAAAAGACTCTCACTTTTTACAGAGGGCTCCGCCTCCCACTCAACATAACAAGTCCCGCCTTCCTCACGAGATCATTTAAAAGTGATAACCCCTCAAGGACATTCGTTGAACACTAACCATGGATCTGAGAAAAAACAAGTCTCTCCCCACGAGTTGCAGCCTGGAGCAAACGCCTGGAGGACCCCCATCCTATCCAACAATCTGGACACCCGAGCTCGACAGCGATATGGCTGGCATTGATATTACTGGCTGGCTGGATATGTATCAACCTCCAGCTACTCCATCCGAGTCTCCAGGGGAATCAACAGCTTATCCCGCAGCAGCAGGCGTTGATTCGCCATGCTTTACTTGTGCTCCAGAGGGTGATGCTGCAGAACGTGCTAGGACATCGTCATTCCTGAATACGGTAAAAGCTGTCGTGGTTCATCTGTTGGAAAGGGTCCTGCATCTGTACAGAAAGGAAAAATGTTACGGATGTCAAGTCGACCATCCCAGTCAAATGCAACACGAGTGTTTGTTTCCGACCGAAGAATACTATCTGGATCGAAACTATGATGAAGTGGTAAAGAGACTGTGGACCGTTCGTTTCATTCCAGCCATTCGGGACGCTCTACACCAGGGCCACCTTCATGTGTCGGAGAGGAGAGTCTTTGGAGCTACCGAGGCGATTCTGCACAATCTCAGAAACACCAGACTCTTTGAGGCTAAAATCGAGAAGCTTTACGACCAGCTTATAGAGAACGACGAGACCCAACTGAAGAATATAAGAGCAGCTTGGGACTTTTGGCAGCAATAGGAAGAGTTTTGATACTTTTTCGTTAAAGTATGTTTTTTTATTTTATCTGTTTTATTTTTATTTTACTTGATCTAGTGTGTCCTTCCTAAAAATCATGTTTTATTATTCTCTGCTTGGAGAAAATGTTTTTTTTTTTTATAAATGTGTGACAAAAAAAACAAAAAACTGTTGTACTCATTACCTCATCGGGGCTGTAACAGGGAACATGTCTGAGAAACGTGTCATGCAAAGGGTGTATTATACTCCTTCTAACCCACGGAGTTTAGGGGGCGTTGACAAACTCCATAGAGCTGTACAGAATGAAATGGGTAAACAAGTAAATGTAGAGAAAGTCAGAGAATATTTATCTGAGCAGGATGCATATACTTTGCATAAGCCGGCAAGGGTGCATTTTGTAAGAAACAGAGTTTTCGTACTCAGACCGCTACAACAATTTCAAGCAGATCTTTGCGATATGCAGTCGCTGTCCGAATATAATGATGGTTTTAATTATTTGTTAACAGTCGTAGATGTATTTTCGAAAAAAAGCCTATGCTCAGGCATTAAAGAAGAAGATGGGTATAGAGGTTACCAAAGCCTTTGATACAATTAGAACACACAGTCAGATTCCTAAAAAGATACAAACAGAGACAGGGAAAGAATTCTTTAACAAAGTTTTTCAAACCTTATTGAAGAAACGAGGTATTGCACATTATGCAACAGCCAGTGATATGAAGGCGTGTGTGGTAGAGAGATTTAACCGTACGCTGAAAACTAAAATGTGGCGGTATTTTACAGCTAAAAACACTCATAGATATATAGACGTCTTACCTGAACTAATTGAAAGTTACAATAATAGTTATCATCGAAGTATTAAAATGACACCAATGCAGGTGACCAAGGAAAATGCGGCTCAAGTGTTTCGGAACCTGTATAACCCCTCTAGCCTTCGTAAAAAAGCTGCTGCCAAAATGAACTTTAAGGAGGGGGAGCTTGTAAGGATATCCAAATTGAGAGGGGTATTTCATAAAAAATATGAGCAGAGTTATACGGACGAATTATTTACGGTGTCTGAAGGCTTACCTCGTCACCCCCCTGTTTACAAACTCAAAGATTATGATGGAGAAGAGATCAAGGGGACTTTTTATGAGAAAGAGTTACAAAAAGTGAAGATATCTAGTGATAAGGCTTTTCAAGTCGAGAAAATTCTGAAAAGGCGTGTGGTGAGAGGGAAAAAACAAATGTTTGTATGTTGGAATAACTGTCCCGACAAATTCAACAGCTGGGTTGATGCTGGCGAAATCAAAGATGTATAAAAACAAACAGACTCAACGCTCAGTCCTTCATTACAGCCATGGAGATAAATGAAGGGTTCTACATTACGCTGCCGTCCAATGCCAGCCTTGATGTATTTCAAAACAATACAAGCTCTAGTTATCAGGTAAACCTAGCACAACCTTTACACTTGGATGGTTCGTGGCAGGTCGCCATGACAGAAATGTCATACCCACACACCTGGTATAACATACCTTTGGAAGTAGCCTGTTTTGAATGGATAAAGAAATCAAAATCCCCCGAGATAGTGAGCAAAGTAAGGATTCAAATGTTTCGGGGTGGTTACTATAGTAGCATAAGGCAGCTCAAGGAGGAACTAGAGTCCTGCTTCAGAAAAATTGACTCGGATGTCAATTTGTACTAGAGTCCAATTCACAGGAAAATTGAATTTCAGGGAGGTGGACAATATCGTTTTCGCTTTCCAAAGCCCGTCGCTTATATGCTTGGAATAAAACCAGACCAGTGTCTCAAATTTGATGATAAATCAGCAGCCTACCCAGCGGATATAAATGCAGGCGTAACTCATCTCTACTGCTATAATAACGTGGTCAGTCACCAGCGGGTAGGTGACGCTTTTGCTCCTCTCCTGAGAACCGTAGATATAAAAGGAACATTCGGCGACACCATTATCCCATATTTTAGTCCTGCGTATTACATGCCGGTAACAAAAACGCACATCGAGAAAAATCTAAATCAAAATAACCAACGCCGATGGGACTAATCTGGCAGCTGATGCCCCCGTGGCCCTCGTTAATTATCCTCTGAATACAATCTTTAGTCAATGCGACGTTATTCTAGGGGACAGGCTGATTTCTCAGTCCAGCTCGACTCATCCTTACAGAGCGATGATTGAAACGCTATTGAATTACTCTGATTCTACTTTAAAAACTCAGTTCACTGCCGGCTTATTTTATAAAGACACTGCGGGGGCTATGGACTCTGTAGTGATCGCCAATGGGCCAAACAAGGGTCTAGTAAAGAGAGCTATATTCACAGCAGAATCTCGAGAGCTTCATCTGATGGGGGCTCTACACACAGATATATTTTTCAGCGAGAGGCTTCTCCTGAACTCTGTAGATTTGAGAATCAAACTCACCAGATCTAACGATGCCTTTACTCTCATGTGTGCAAATGACTCTACATACCGTCTAAAAATACTGGGGGCTTCGCTTTTTATCAAGAAAGCCACCATTTCCCCTGTTAGGTCATGCTGCGGCTCTGATGAGAGGTAACGCCCTGTACCCTTTATCTCGGGTAAACATCAAAACATATAGTATCCCTGTGAATTCCAGAATATGCAACCAAGAAAATCTCTTTCTGGGTAATATGCCTAAATACATAGTATTGGGTATGGTAAATCACGAAGCCTTCACCGGAAGGAGACCGCTTTCACCTTTTAATTTCCTTCATAATGATATGGAATATCTGGCTTTGTGTCAGGACGGTAGACAAGTACCGGCCAAAGCATTCCAACCTCAATTTAACCGCGGGTCCTCAGTCAGAGAGTTTTACAACATGTTCACTGCTACAGGGAGACACATGAAAGACTTACCTCTGGGTATTGACAGAGAGGATTTCGAACAAGGATACTCACTATTCATATTTAATCTCATTGCAGCGGAAGATGCTGACGCACTGTCTCCCATTACAAGCGGTAGTTTAAGACTGGAAATGAGATTCAGAGTACCGCTACCACAGAATACCACTTTAATCGTATATTCTTGTTTTGATTCGATTCTGGAGATTAATTCAAAACGTCAAGTGTTGGTAGATTATTACTAAAAAGATTACAACATGAATAATCATCAATTGGACAGTCTCCTACGTCATATGGTAGGGGACTCTTTTGGTGGGGTGTGGGCGTCAGATCAGCTACCCCGAGTAAAACAATTATTTACCCTGTATACATGATTGTAAACACCCACCCCTCCCACATGCCCGGAGAACACTGGCTAGCAGTGACTTTAGAGGAAGAGGACGGGGTTGGAACTTTTTTTGATTCTTTCGGATTTCCTCCCGATTTTAGTCATTACCCGAAAAGCATCCTACATTTTCTAGAAAAACAATGTAAAACTATTTTACACCACAACCAGCAACTTCAGAATGTCATGTCTACAGCCTGTGGTCAGCACTGTGTTTTCTATCTATGTAAAAGAGCGTCGGGGTTGTCTTACGAAAATGTGTTATCTCTGTATCAAGATGATGTGATAAAAAATGATGCTGCTGTAACGAATTTTGTGAAAAAATACCAACGGTGTGAGAGACGTCATAAAGACACTCATTTTAACCACAGTGTTTGTTCTCTACAAATGTTTAAAGATTGTTACAAAATGTAGAAAATAAAAAGGTCTGAAGACAAAATTAATTCAGGTGACTGTCTTTATTAGGAAAACAAAATATAATACAACTTTAGGGGGTAAAATGTAACCAGCTGGGGCTTAATATTCTATCTTTCCTTATTATTTTTCTTCTTAAGCGGGGCACTCGGAGGTTCTTCTGCGGTGTCTGGGGTTCCTGCCACCTCCCAGCTGAGGCTCGTAGGAGATGATTTATTATTTCTTCTTCTTCTTCTTTTTTCGGGTATATTTTCTCCATTTGGCTCGCCCTCTTTGATTATACGATATTGTTCACGAGCGTGCAGGTTTTGAAAAGCTGTTAAAGGAATGTTGAGCTCATTCAGACTATTTAAAAAACCCCGCCAGCCTTTAGGATCCCGGACATTTGTTTTATACGAGCAGGATAAATGTTTAATAAAATCTAACATGTGTGAACCTTTTACAGCTGTACCCTTTTCTACAAATTCCCCCGCCGGGGTCCATCCATCTGTACTCGTGATTAATTTACTCATAATGTACTCGGCATTCTTACGGTAACGCGTAGGGAGGTTTTGAAGTACCTCGTTCTTTATTTTATCAATGGACATGCCATCCTTTTCTTCTCCTTTTACCAACCCCGTGTCTTCAGGTATAGTTAAAGTAATATGTCGCTCCTCCTCCCCGTCTTGTTTGAGTAAGGTGAGATATCTCTGTAGCAAGGTGTTGTATTTTCTTATTTTTTCATAAGGGGGTAATCCTGTTTCGTTTAGCACTGCTCTCATTTTTTCATCCAGAACATCTTCGGCAGTGCGTCTCATTGATTCCTTACTATGGGGGATAGTTACACCCGTCTGATTGAGTTGATTAAACTGGTGAGGTGATAACAAAAACATCTTTTGACTCATGATCGAGTGAGCCCTCCTAAAAGTTGTCCTAAAATGGGGATCACAGCACCAAGCAGCGGCAAAAGAAAACCTCCAGATTGCTTTCTTAAGGCCGTGAATGTAGTTTTTAAGTTGGTCTTTTTATTGGCCAAGAGTTTGAAAATGTTCTTTTGTTTCTTGAGTTTCTTATACTGAGCGCCTGATAGTGGAATGTTACCCTTTAGAAGATTTAGAGACAGCTCACAGAGTGATTGAAGAAAATCCGTGGAGCAGTTCTTGAGAATATCCTTGCGCTTCGAGGGCTTGGCGTTACACAAGGCCTTCAGCAGAGGCATGTTTCTTTTTAAACGGGCCGACATACTGTTTCAAGTTTTCGTTTTTGGTACATAAACAACTGGCCACTGATTAGGTAGTGCTCCCGATCTAAGTCTGTAGATGTCTGGACAGCTGGGGGTCATGTCTACGATTAAATAACCGTGAGGTTCCTTGGTGGCGTCTTCAAAACTTTGTAGGAAAAATGATTTATTACTGTTGGAACAAACACAGTAGTGGTGGCTTAAAGCCCACCTCTGCTCCGCGCCGTCCGTTAGATGAGCCTGGTCAGATTTAATAAGAGAAGGAGTTCAAAACACCGGCATAAAAGTTATAACAATAATCTGATTTTAATGGTAAAAAACACAATACGAAATACAGAGTGCCCTGTAACAGAGCACTCCGGGCTCCCCGCTCCACTGCCGTGCGATACAGGTATCGGGACCAGCCAGTCAGAAACAGGGGGCATTTTGCATGAATAAACAACAGTATATATGGACATATTTGGGGCGGAGATGTGGGTCGGCTCTTCCATCCCATTTTACTCCTAAGTGAAGCGTGAGAGCCTCGGAACTAATCAAGGTCAGAATCACTTTTTATCTTCCACCTAACTTCACTCCTTTACTTTCCCAGGGAAGATTTCACACAAACTATTCTTTCCCAAAACAATCAAACATTGTACACAGAGATATTAGTATCAAACATTGTACACAGATATATTGGTGCTTGAGATTATACTGGCCCCAGGAAGAACCTTGAATAAGAACATGTGCATGTGCTGGTGGGGGGGAAGTGTATGTGTGTGTGTGTGCTGATATCTGGGTCAGTGAGTGTATGTGAGAAGGTTTATATATATATAGGATTACTTTAAAACAGTCCCAAATAATACATGTTCACTTCAATACAGTTCAAGATAATACCTGTTTACTTTAATACAGTTTAGAACAATATCTGTTTGCTTTAACCCCTCTTTTGATCTCACCTTCAGAGATCAACTTATACACAGCATTTGAAACATAACCAATGTCATTCTTTTCTACTGTCTGTTCCCCAACATTTATATAAATCCATCAGTCGCTGGGATTTAGAGCACTTTAAACCTTTAGGAACAGTCCACCATAACAACTTCTTATGACAGTGGAGGGAGACCAAAATATGTTAAAAAAATTGTCCTTGTCGGCTGAGTCATCGTGCTCGTCCTCCTCCGACGCGTAAGCCAACAAGGGCATTTGGTACGAAGGGGAAGGGGCAGCTTCTCCCTCAAAAAATGGGTTATTAAAACAAAGTTCCTCAAAAAATGGGATATTAAAACAAAGTTCCTCAAAAATGGGGAAAACAAAGTTCCTCAAAAATGGGATATTAAAACAAACTCCACACCGGCTATATCAACCTGTTTCAGCGGAGAGTGTAGTCCCCTGTGCCGTCCTGGCTTGCCGTGTCATTGTCCCCCCGATCCGCTGACGGCGGCTTCTGGGCTGCCTGCTAGAGAGATGTCTTCTGGATCCTCCTCCTCCGGCCCGCTGATGGCGGCTTCCGGGTCGATGCTGGAGAGATGTCCTCCCGATCCTGCTCCTCCGGTCCGCTGATGGCGCCTTCTGGGTCGACTGCTGGAGGGATGTCCTCCCGATCCTGCTCCTCCAGTCCGCTGATGGCTGCTTCCGAGTCGACCTCCTCGTCGAGGGCCACGTCCGTCCTGATGTCGCCCACGGTCCTAGCAGGTGGTTTCCCCACCGCACACTGGCTCCAGCTGCCCCCTCCGGACGGCATGAGAGATCCGCTGGGTCACTCAGTCGGGGCCGGAGAGCCTGGGGTTGAGCCACTTTGTCCTGATGACCTTCAGCCAGACGAACTCCGCTGTGTCGGCCTCCTGGGTCCCTCTTTGGCGTCACCAACCTGTGTGGAGAAATCTGATACAAATCCCTCAAGCCTACGCTCAGGGCTCCGGGGCCCTCAGCTGTTTGACCCACCACTGCGTAGGCCGCTTGGAGCCTGTTGGTGGGGTGTCTTAAAACAACAGCCGTCTGTGAACAGGTTTTCTAAATTGATTGTAGACCTCCTGTCTAACAGTGCAGCTTCAGAATCTTAATACTTGGACTATGGCAACAAAACAAAACTCCAACATCTCTAGGTGAACTAAATAACATATTTCAATAGCTCTGAATTTCTGACAAGCATCTGTGTTATTCTTAAATCAAATCCTTGAGATCCCATTTAAAATCTAAATATAATATGAACTGCTAATGTTTCTGGTAAAGAAACACACTAATGTTATGGATTCAAAAACAACCAAAATCATGATGCTGACAAAATGAATGATTTCCTGGTGATACTGCCTTTACCTGTCAGTGCTGAGATATTATCAAGATCTCTCACAGTAGCCTCTTGGCCACTGATTCTGCATCTGTGTTACCTGTTATAACTCAATCAATATTAGAAACATGTCCACATTCATCAAACAGTATCTTATCATATAATTATTATCTTGAGTCAAAACATTATTAGGATCTGTAAAGCTCTGCTATGTATTTCATAACTCATATTAATTTATCTTCAATTCTGATCCACTTAAAAACAATGTTAAATTCTTTAGCAGTGAGTGGAACCTTGGGTGTACGAACATGTAACAGTCACTCCTTCCTTTATTAAGGATTTAAAAACAGAAGTAATTTCATCAATGGTTTGTAGTTGAATTTAGGAATGATCACTTATGGTAGGTATGTTTTTACTTTTTAACATCTCTAAATGTCAGTTAATTACTAATTAAATGGATGTCCATTAGGAGGTGGTGACGCTTGTCTTTTAAACTCATAATCTGGTGCCGTGCGCTCCCTGTGAAGCTGCAACTAAGATTTTAAAAACCACTGCAGGGTGGGTCAAGTGACCCATTCTCCCTATTGGTCGTCAATAATATGCACCTTTACAATGGGTGATCCAAGGCCCCACATTTGTTTACTCCCAATTATATTGCTTTTTCAAAATGAAATTAGCTGTTTTTAATTTTAATTTAATTTTAAACTCTACATTTGGACGACAAACAACAGTTATTTCCCCATAAAAAGTTCTCCTGTAGTAATATATGCTACAATGGTGAAGCCAATACCTCAGATTGAAATACTATATTTTGTTTAGAACTAGCTTTCCCTTCAACATGGCCTATATAAATAAATATTTGTCTGATCTTATAGAGATGTTACTAAAACTCTCCCTTTGAACTGATCAATACTGTAACAAATTAAAACACTACCAAATTCACACATGAATAAAAACTCTAAAAGAATAATTTGTAAACATGATGAAAAGATTGAAGAATATGGTTCTACACTGTACTCCTAACTCCCAAACACCCACTACTTAAAGTCTAGTGCATACTTCCATCACGCCTCCCCCCTTTTCCATCAGTGTGTTTTAGGATGATTTTTCACTTCACTTTAATAGTTTTCCTCTTTACTGCTATTTTTAATTTACCAATTGATTAATTCATGGTTAATACATCTTCTTATCTTCACTTATTTATCAAGTCAATTCAAGTTCTTTAAATTTGGTTCTTTAAAATACATTAGTAGATACCTTGTGGAGTATTCACAATAACTAATCCTCTCTAGGATATGAAATCCGTTCATCTTTAAGCAGATACTATTTCCTTATTTATCTTTTGTTCATAATAACAATGGTATAACAACCACACGTTTTACCCATAGCTAGTTTCTATGTCAAGATCATTATGTGTGACATAATAATCAGATGTCTTGTTTGCTAAACAAGAATAATAAACTTTATTCTTTTCAGTATTCCAGACCATCATTTAAACAAGCAGCCTCTTATCTAAACACTAAGCATTAAGGTTTCTACACCACCCCCTGGGAAACTCTTGCACAATTATGCTGTAAAATCATTGAATCGTTCATTCAGAGTCTGAACAATCTGAGACAAGCATGTCTCAAGATCTTGTCATAATGAGCACAGTCAGTGATGCAGCTGTAGTCAGTGGCAGGGTCCCCAAAAAAGCTAGGACCGGCCCTGGTCAGTGGCCTCCAAGTAAACTCTCCCTGGCATTGGGATGAGGGAAGGAATCACTTGGCAGACACACGTTGTCCTCTGTACAGCAGAAATCCCCCCAAAACCGCAGTACCTCGTCACACCACTGTTGCCTTGACAACGAGGCACAAGCAAAATGTCAATACCTCCTCAGAGATGCGTTCTTTGCACACTTCTTCTGTTTGCAGTGAGCAACTCTTCACCAACACACTGATTCAGAGAACCCAAAAGGTGGTGCAGAACTATCCAATGCTGCTGTAATCACAGCCATTCAGCTACTGAGAAAAACTCAATTTAAATCTCTCTCCCAACGGGTTACAAAATAAAACGGCTGAGGTCAGGAATGCTGAAACATGTGAATGTTAAAACAAACTAATGATAGTAGTCTGCCTATTCTTTATTACTTCAGTTCTAAGTTAATAGGCAAAACAAGGAAACTCTCCCTAACCACAGATTAATCTTTGATCTACTTGGTTATTCTATTCATTTTCAAATTGTTTATCTAAGTTGTGTTACAAGCATGGTGAGGTTGTAACAGAATACACAAATAACTGTATTCAATCCGCGCCGTATTTGAAAACTGTAATGAATTAAAATCAATGTTTAACGACGTAATATAAGTTAAATATATTGTTAAGCTAATTACTGTTTTATTGTGAAGGCATCTCTGGTGAACAGCGGCCTGTGGCTTTTATTTTGAAAGGCCGTTCCGGAAATATACTCCGTAATGTGAACAGTGAGCTTGACTTCTAGAAACACGGAAAGTTACGATAACAATCGTTCTAATGCATTAAATAAAGTCATGAAAGAGACAAGGAGGGGAAAAGGCGTGTGGAAGTAAGCAATGAACTGAAAATGCCACCAATCCTCCGTTTTAACCATGGTTTTAACGTGATGGCGGACATTGAAAACCGAAGCGGGCATAAGCACCCCTGTCATACACACACAAGATTCCTTCTGACCGACAAGAGCTCAAAAACCCTTCTGCTTATCACTTACTACTCTTTGTTTTATTCATAACCTAAAAATGCAATTGTGGTGAATAGCTTGCGTCTTCCTACTCTCAAAACTTCTCATAAAACCACAAAGTGACGTAACTGTGTCCCACAAAAACGGCTAAAAACACAAATTATAGTTTCTTATTTATTTCAATATCTACCACCTCAAATCTAACATTGATCAATTAATTTTCAATGTATTCACTCCAACTTCAGATCACTCGATCTTTCACTTCTTCCATGATTGACTTCGTATCTTTTATCTGACTAGGTTGATCTGTGTTCATTTGTATTTATTAATACACTGGACAAATCTTGTCGTTACTCTTAATGTCCTTATTGTTATTTATTTGAATGTCCTGTTAATTCAGACGTGCACACAGCATATGGTTGTACACCCTGTTCGCCTCCAGAGGGCAGCAGCTGTCCACAAATGAGCTTCCCCTGTCTGATGAAGCTCTCAGCTCTGCAAACTGTCTCCTATCACTATGCTCTTTTCTCAATTATTACACAGATTCGACGTAAAAAATGACACAGAGTTTATTCCCTTATACATTCTGTCTGGCTTTTTTTGTGCGATGTATTATTTCAACAGATAATATTGGCTTTTGGGGGCGCTTCGACACCTCTCTTTAGAGATGTGACCCTCACATGGAGATTAAACCCAAGCCAAAAAAATCCTTTATCGTCACGTTTAGCTGTTCAGATCAACCACACAGCAAGAGTTTGTGAAATCCGGTCCTTCCAAATTGATTTTGAAATTTGCGTATTTCCTCTTGGATACCCACATATAATATCGACTTCAGCTTTCTGTCAGCCTATAGTCTACAGAATTTCCCCAGCGAGTCAGCCGTGCAGGACTAGACTACCTCACGGAGACCTCACTGGTTCACTTTGCTAGGGCAAGAATGCTCTACTTGACTCTACAAACACTTTCTTAAATATAACTCGATGCCTGGTCCGGAATGTCCTACCGGACTCTGAGCACCGACTTTGCTTTAGTGAGCTAAGGACTGGAATGCAATACCAGACTCTTACACACCCTTAGTGCCCTATAGGTCCGGAATGTCCACCTGACTCTTATACAAACACTTTCTTAAGTATTGTATTTTTTACCGTGACTAAGAACACTGAGAACGTCACTGACAACTCTAAAATTTTGTAGCAAAGCCAAATCACAGATTTTGGTAATCAACAGGTATCTGTTTTACCTTTGTATCATGTAGGACGTCCTGGTTTAGTTGTCAACGGTGTCACGGGTGTCCTCCCCTGGACAGAAATTCGTCCGCTGGCTGTCGGTGGTCCTTCTAGAGACCAGCACTCATCACGTCGGGGTCACCAGCTTGTTGGAACAAACACAGTAGTGGTGACTTAAAGCCCACCTCTGCTCCGCGCCGTCCGTTAGATGAGCCTGGTCAGATTTAATAAGAGAAGGAGTTCAAAACACTGGCATAAAAGTTATAACAATAATCTGATTTTAATGGTAAAAAACACAATACGAAATACAGAGTGCCCTGTAACAGAGCACTCCGGGCTCCCCGCTCCACTGCCGTGCGATACAGGTATCGGGACCAGCCAGTCAGAAACAGGGGGCATTTTGCATGAATAAACAACAGTATATATGGACATATTTGGGGCGGAGATGTGGGTCGGCTCTTCCGTCCCATTTTACTCCTAAGTGAAGCGTGAGAGCCTCGGAACTAGTCAAGGTCAGAATCACTTTTTATCTTCCACCTAACTTCACTCCTTTACTTTCCCAGGGAAGATTTCACACAAACTATTCTTTCCCAAAACAATCAAACATTGTACACAGAGATATTAGTATCAAACATTGTACACAGATATATTGGTGCTTGAGATTATACTGGCCCCAGGAAGAACCTTGAATAAGAACATGTGCATGTGCTGGTGGGGGGGAAGTGTATGTGTGTGTGTGTGCTGATATCTGGGTCAGTGAGTGTATGTGAGAAGGTTTATATATATATAGGATTACTTTAAAACAGTCCCAAATAATACATGTTCACTTCAATACAGTTCAAGATAATACCTGTTTACTTTAATACAGTTTAGAACAATATCTGTTTGCTTTAACACCCGGGTGTATTTGTTGAGCAAGTATGTTCATTTGTAATCTGTCTCTGGGGTTTTTAAACAAGACCATGTAATTAGTATTCAAACTAATGGTACGACTGTTTTTCCCCTGATGAAAAACATTTTGTGTTAACATCATAACACTCATATTTCTGTGATGACGGTATTGGGTGAAAAGTCTGAATACTTCAGGATGCTCCGAGGCCTGAAATATAACATCGTCCAATATAATCAAATGACTTTGATCAGGAGGAAAAAGAGATTCATCTTGAAATGATTCAGGCAAATCTTTGATGAACTTCATATTTTTATTATTTTCCTGCAGTTCAGCATACATGGGCTGGAAAGAAGTATAAATCCACACAATATTTTTGAGGTTGTACATCCATTACATGAATACAATTTTGCAATACATTCTTGACAAAAAAAGTTTTTCCACACCCACTGGGGCCAACTACTAAACAAGAAAAAGGAACACGTAGTCTGGGCTCAAAATCTATTTGACTGGGTGAAAACATTTTGTCTCTTCTTATTATTTCTCAATACCCAAAAGGCAAAGTATTTCCTCCGTCTAGCAGACGTCTCTTATCAAACACAACTCGGAACATTTTGGTGAATGACACATTTCTCAAAACGAAACCCTCTTTATTCCGTACAATGTTGTGTTGCGGGGCCTCAATTACCCTCCCCCTCTCAGAGTTTTGAACGTAGCCTTCCACCAGATCTGCCAGACTGTCAAAGTTCACTCGTTCACAACATTTGTGCGTTTGTGTAATGCCTTTCACACGCATCACAACCTTTTTTTGATTTTTGGTCTGATAAGCATAACTTTTAGGGCCTGCTGAAACAAACTCTTCAATCGTGTCGCCCCCCCCCAGCTCATCTGTAAGATCCCCCAGATAAACCCCCATGGGCAGTGGAGTCTCTCCGTGTCTTGTCACATAGATGATACTATCTGTGTCGTAGTAGAAGACTCTGTGCTGTAATTTCTCCAATTCACTGTACAGTTTCAGCCTGGCATACGCAGTGGTAAATGCAGCAATGAATATGTTATCTACCTTGTTGGGAGGAGAGTAGCAATTTTCACCGTAACACCACTGAACAAGAGCCGTTCTGTCGTTGAGGAATGAGAAATACTTAACCTTATGTTTAGCTGAAAACAAGAGGTTAAGAAATTCTTCTGTTTTGGTCACAATCTTAGTCTGAGTCAGATTGTTTCTCTGGGCAAATTTACCCCAGAAACTGTTGAGACATAGTTTTGCCACTTGTCTTTTGGCTGGATTTGATTTGATTTTATCTGCATCCAGCAAGATACCCTGCTTAGCATGATAGCCTGCCACATACTTTTGTCTGCTCTCATCATCTGTGGCCTCTGAAGGATAACCTGATGCTTCTTGGTTACCCTTCAAAAATGTGTGTATATAGTCTACAAAAATGCTGTCACTTTTCTTCTCAAAATGCCACACCTCTGTGATCTGAGTCAGCTTGTACCCCATGTCCAGGGCTTTGGTGAATTCTGTGGTCACCCAAACTCCTGTTAATGCTCTTTCCTCTTTGCTATGCATGCAGGGCCCCTGTTGGTTGTTAAGCTCAGCGCATGTACGGCATAGGGTGAACACTAGCTTACCCGCTGCAGTTCGGTAGGGCAGGACAGGAAAGTAAAGACCCCGGGGAGGGTCTACTGTGGCTCTGATTAACCCAAAAATAACTGTGAGGGTCTTTGAAATCTCGGAATATGATCTGGGGGTGTCCAAGTGGATATAGGCCTGTACAGTTTACAAAAGGGTAGAGTGAGGTGAAATCACAATAATGAACCAATTCATCTGCCGCTGTCGTGTGCCTCAACTTTACTGCACATGTCCTTCCCCCGTATAGAGCATCGCGGGGGGTCAATGGTTCTGGCGCTTTTTATTCCCTGAGGAAATCCTGCAAATCTTGATTGGATTTTTTCATCTCAACCCATGTATGCTCACGCATAACGATCACTTTGGCCCTGTGAACAGACTGTAGCTCATGCAGCTTTTCCTCACAAGCAGCATGGAGCTGCTCAAATGTGCCACCTGTCAAGGGGTTTTTCTCATGGCCCTTGTAGCAAGATGGGCACCCGTGATAGAAGCAACCAAGAAATTCCCAAACAATCTTCAGCAAAACCATCCACGACAAAACGTCCCACTCGTTTTTCTCCTTCATTCAACGCATGTTGAATAAATACACCTTCAGTTTGGGCTACCCACTCTAGCCATTGAACACCTGCGTCTGAGTACGTCTTGTTTTCACGGCGGTAGTCGTCGGGTGGGGGTATTGCCAGGGTTTTGGGCTGTAGAAAGTTTGTGGTAAAAACTTTCATACACGGAGAAGCTATGGTTGCACGACTAAAAGGATCAACTCCTGTCTCTCCGAGAAACCCTTTTCGAAATAAAGTGGCCCCCTGAGCAAGAATGTCCACATCCTTTTTACAGTAAAGCAATGCCTGCTTTCGAAAATCAAAAGTACCCGTGCGTACCGTCTCATACCAGGTGAAAAAGTCACTTTTTTCATCAGTTGTCATGCGTTCAATCCCATAACAGTGTGCTGGAGGGTAAGGTCCGATATAACTCAGATTGGCCTTAGAGCTGAAACTGTGAGGGAAGTACCCCTTGATTTTATCTTCAAATCCCAAAGCTTTTGGCATTGCTGCTAAACGCATAGAGAGATAAGACAGTGAGTCTATGTACTTTTGTCCGAAATCCTGGTCAGTAAAAGAGATCACTTTACTTCCTTGCATTATCAAAGAGGGTTTTAGCCCTTGCTCGATCATTGCGTTGATAATGAGATAGCTGTCAAAACCCTTAGGATTGTGAGCGATGAAGGTTGCATTTTTGAACTTTGGGCGCCTAAAGTGTGCCAGAAACTGCAGTGCACAGTCGGTTCCCTCCGCGACCCAAATTTCACCCGCAAGGGTTTTTGTGCACACCAGGAAGGGGACATGTACACCATCTGCCCCCGCCATTGTTTCAAAATCATAAAACACAATGTTGTCATTGTGTTCTGTCTCTTTGGGCAACACTCCGATGTAACACAGATGTTTTTCACCATCGGCTGTAGAAGCAGAGGGTAATTTTTCGCTGCATGTCTTACATTTCTTCACAGCACACTTGTGTGTTTTATCTGCACTACTCTTGGGAGTGTAGTAGGAAAGTTGACAATCTACACACTTTTTGTGTAAATCGCAGTTACTGGCAATGTCTGATGATCTCTGTGTCTGTTTTTTATGTCGAGAGTGACAGCCGACTGTACGGCACGTTTTGTTACAGTCTTTACAAAAGATGGGTTTAAACTCTTCCAGAGTACATGAGGGGTCAAGGCAGACAAAACAATGACCAGTACAGGAATGAATACATTGAGAGCTGTAGCCTGTGTAACAATGTTCGCAGACAAATGCAGAGCCTAAAAACCCCTTCAAGTTTTTAGACCCATAGTAATGGTTTTGGAAGAGGAACAAAAACACAGTTTTGTCTCGTTTGGGACCATCTGTCTGGAATTTACAGTGAGTACGATCTTCATCGCCTCTGTAAAACACCACAATCTTGCATTTTAAACTCTCTTCGAATGTATCAATGTCGTTGAATGTCACAGCTGTCTGATCTGTCAAACCCACCCCCCGCTGAATCTCTTTACCACGTTCAAAACCTTCATTATCAGTGAGGTTGTCATGCAACAACAGCGCTAAATTAATAGCAAAACACAGCTGGTTGGACGGGTTCTGTACAACGTAAAGAAAACGCCTCTTCTTTTTAACAATCTCATTGTCCAGCATTTTACTAGCCAATCTTTTAGCACCACCACGGGTACCGCCACGGGGGGATTGTACAATTTGCACCACTAACTCAAGGTTGCTGTCTGCCATTACCTCCAAATTTGACTGCACCGCATTGAACAGGGCGTCCTCAAAATCATTCAGATTATCACCATTGGCATTTAAAATGGCTGACACATTAGCCTGTAGCTGCTCGCCCTGTAGCTCAATCTGTACAATATCTTCCCTCTCTGCCCGTGAAAAAGCATCCTTTAGCATATCATGTACATTGTTCATCAGAACCCCATAATAGGCTGTAAAGTCTGCTTCATCGTTAGGAGGAGTTAGGACTAGAGACTGACGCAGTTCTGTGTTATTGAATACAGGTCGAGACAAAACACATGGTGAAGCATTCTGGATAGCGCCTCCACCATTCTGTAACGAGGGGCCTGGTGATTCTGAAGCATTCGGGGTGTCATTTTGGTCAGCGCTCCCGCCATTGCGCACGGAGGAAACTGGTGATTCTGAGTCACTCGGGGTGTCCCTAACATATCCACCATTCTGCACGGTGGAAACTGGTGATTCAGCATTGGTTGAAGCTATGCTATTTGCTCCATTCAGATGGAGTACTCCGTCTGCGAGTTGATTTAAAAGCCCGAGACCGGGGTAAGTGTCAGAGTTTTGGTAGCAGTCTAACACCCATTCCAAAGCGCTATCTAAGGTTGTTGGATGGCTTGAGTTTGTTTGTGATGAGGTGGAAGGTTCGTTTGCAACTGCTTCTTCGTCGTTTAACTCACTGATATTGTCTGAACACAGAGGAAATGACATATCTCCATACACGAATTCCTCATCACTGCTTAGCTCATTTATGTCATTTATAGAATGAAGAAAAGAAATTTCTCTATCTGCTAAATCATCCATGTTTGACCGTTTATGAAACCAAAAAAAAATCAAAAATACATTTGTCACAGCTGAAGAAACATACCGTTCGGTTACATCGGCACCAATTTACATGAGACCCCCTCCAGCTTATTCAGTTGGTGTGACCATAAAGTTGACAGTAACAACAGTGGGGCTCCTCTTGATAATAGTTTGGTTGATCTATACAGAAAAAAAGACAGAAAAAAAGAAGGATAAGTATTTGAAAAACATAGGATTATATATTTAACAACTATTCATTTATCGAACATCTTATAAAATAACCATAAAACTAATTTACCGGGGTGATATCTCGTCAGGAGTGGATCTGTGAGGAGTGCAATATCGACCTGAATCTCACGTAGAGTCTGTGCTGATAGTTCGCCCCCGACCTGATGACGAGGGGCTGAGTCTGTCTGACTCGATAGGAGTGTGTCTGGGACGGCTTGTAACTCAAACTCATCCAAGTAGGCACTGCAAGCGTCAAAATCGGCCTGAAGCTCTGGCGGAATCTGTGTGGGGGTTTCAGACCTGAGCGGCTGCAGGGGGGCATTGAAAAGGGGCGAGTCTGCCTGGTTATCTGAGGCACGGGGGAGGGTATAGTGGTTGATGGCTGTCCCTATGAGATCGGCAGTTGTCTCAAAAGGTAGACTGAGTGTAGACTCCACATTTGGAAAGTTTTGGTACAATGATGGAGGGTCTATGCTGTAGACTTCATCACCTTTTCAACAAAAGAGTAAAAAAAAACGTTATTTTGGATACTTTACACATAAAAAACATATTTGATTTCAAAATAAAATACAACACATATAGTTTAAATATACTCACTTTCCACAGGGGGTGAATCAAGGTAGGCTCCAAGTACATAGCTGATCCTTTCTAATACTAGAGGCCCTATTTGACTCAGAGTATCCTGAGCTGAGACACACAAAAAAAGATTTGATTAGAATCTACACCACATTACTTTATACTTTTTTAGTAAAACATGATAAAGAAGTAAAATAAAATAAAAACAGAAACTCACCTAGTATTTCAATAATCCTATGACCCCACACATTAGGGTTTTCAGCACACAGGATCTCCACTGCAAACATAAAAAACATAAAAATGTTAAGTATCTAATAATATACTATCCACATAATATATATATATATATATATGTAATTATTAAATGTTGTTTATATATATATATAAACAACATTTAATAATTACATGATATTATAAAATTTTAAAAAAGTACTTACCACATTGGTTTGTGATGAGATCCAAATCAATAAAGCGCAGAGCAGGAATGCCAGGATAGTTCATCATCTGTTTTCTCCAACTGTAGAGATCAGATCGCCTTATAAACCCCAAATAACAATGCCCAGGTCATTGCCTCCAAAAAAACCGACCAATCGATTTAATCCTGAGAACCAATCGGGTTAATCCTGATAGTCTAACAAATTAGCATTACATTTTTGTTTTTCTGGCTGAGAAAATACTTTTCAAGTTTATTCTATCCTTATATATATATATATATATATATATATATATATATATTAGTGCTGTCAAAATTATCGCGTTAACGGCGGTAATTAATTTTTTGAATTAATTGCGTTAAAATATTTAACGCATTTAACGCATGTGCAGAATGGCCCGCCCCATACATCCCACCAGTGGCAGCGCCAGGGTATACTGGGGTAGGCTACACCCATACCAAGAAATGGCTTAGCCCCTCCATGAAAAATGATGTTAAAGTAAGCAAAATAAAGTCCGCCAACTCGCGCGGAGTAAATTGCACAGACAGCAGTTAGTCAGATTGATTTCAGTAGCCACTTGTCTGGAAATACCGAAGACCAGAAACGGTTTTGAAAACTTTTGTCACGTAGTGATCGTCTTCTCAATAGAACATCTTTGATAATGTCGGTGTTGTTGCAGGAAGTCCCGACGGAGAATACTTTTGCTGTAGTACAGGGGTGCACATAACTGGTACGCAGGTTATGTGCGTAATCTGAAACTTGTGTCACAAAGCGCATTTGCGTACCGACGTACTTGTGAAGCTTTTCCAGAAGGCGGTTAGATCACCGGACGACAGAGTCGGTCTCCGTGTGCACAGACAGGGCTGCTGTTAACGTCGGTCTGTACAACGGAATTGTGCCAAAACTACGCCAACCGGCTGCGGAGGGAGACTCTCTCCCCCCCCCCCTTCACTGGAGAACTGCGCTAAAACAGCTGATCACAACGTTCGCACTCTGTGGTCACGAAGTACTCCACTAGCCGCCGCCGCCACCCCCCCCCCCCCTGTCGACTTTCCTGAAGTACTCCCCGTTGATAGAAATCAACACGTAATGAATTAAGACCCCACGGTTTGATGATTGATAGGTGTGTGGGCTGTCTTTCATTTTGACACGCAGAAAAATGTTATAATAAACATAGATACTGTATGTTAAATGGATATATCCGCCTTCTTTCCTTTATCTTTCCATTCCCACAACAATATACATAAAGAAATGGCATATTTTGGACATAGTTCGAATGGTGATTAATCATGATTAATTAATTTTTAAGCTGTGATTAATCTGATTAAAAAATGTAATCGTTTGACAGCCCTAATATATATATATATACACATTTAAAAATATGTAGATACACAATACAAATATGTAGATAGTAGACACATACTAAAAATACTCTAGAATTGCTCCTATATCGTTAAGTAGCTAGTAAGAAAATATGGAGCTTAACTTGAGGCACCAAAAAAAAGTCCTTGAACCCTGTTCATCATCATAAACTAAACATATACATCTTATTATAACCTTATGCTGTATTTTTTTTTTTCTAAAAGAGTCCTCTCCTGCTGATAATCAGGTATGCGGGTCACCATGTCTCTGCTTTAAAGAGTCCTTTATCCAGGTGATTAACGATGCGTCTTTTGCCCCCCACAGAGTGAGACTCTGCCCCTGCATTGATCTTCAGTAGACAGAAAAGCCTTGTATGTTTTGTAAATGACTAATTTAATTTACCCTCAGACTGTTGATTAAGTATTTTAAGTATTTACAGCTTTTCTTTGTTCTGATCAGCCCCACTGGAGCCGCCCTGGAGTGAATGGAGCAGAAACACATTTTAAAAAAAACTTCTCTTTTATGGATACAGCAACATTCTAATATTACCCCTATACACCCTCACATAACTTCATATTGGGCTTCCTTATAGTTGTGTGAAGTAATTATAAAAAAGACAAAGATCATGGGGGCAATAGGATATTTTAAATTATTATTTCCCTCTTCAGAGAGACTTTCTTATAGTTAATAAAGTAATTACACATTAGTTCACAATCCATACAACTAAAGAGAATATCGTTAGGTATCACTATTAAAAACCTAAATAAGATATTTTTAAATGAATATGAATACCCTCTTTGCAAACAGATACTTCCTTGTAGTTAACAGTTTCACAAAAACTTAAAAAGAAACATGAGTAGCCCTCTGTAAAAAGTGAGAGTCTTTTGCAGTCAAACCTTTTTTGTTGCATACAACAAATTATAATATTACACCCATACAACCTCATATAACTTCATATTGGGTTTCCTTATAGTTGTGTGAAGTAATTATAAAAAAGACAAAGATCATGGGGGGAATAGGATATTTTATTATTTCCCTCTTTACGTATTTGAAAAGTACACAACCAGGGGAAAATCTGCCACTTCCTCACAGAGCCCCTCCTCCAGCACACATGAACGCGCTCACATGACCAAAAGAGGGCACGAGATAAGTTTGTGCACAGATCTTCGGCTGTAGGTGTCTGACCCCCACACAGATGCTGCATTCGTTTCTTGACTGGCGCTCCGGACGGATGGCGGTAAGTTGTCACAGGCGTCTCGCTGATTAAACCCATATCGAGGCGTCTCTTGGCCATTTTTCTTTTTTGAAAGGTGACTTGGTGAGTGGAAATTACTGTCTTTTTATTTAGTTTGAGCGTATTTCTATTTTCACCTAATTCCACCCCCCACTATCTGCTGGCCTCATAGCCAAAGGAAGGTGTGGAGAAAGGGGGAGAGGCCTGGGCTGGGAGTGGGCTAGACAGTCTCACGCATAACTTCAAAGAGACACCTAGATTAACATCAGAGGCTTATAACACACCGGTGTGAAATCACACCTGCCTGTTATAACACCTCAACCCTCACATCAAAGGGCAAACATCAAAGGCTAATTAGATTAAACAACTCTGAGGGGACAGGGGCCAGATAGTCTCACGCATAACTTCAAAGAGACTGCCTTAATCAACACCTAGATTAACATCAGAGGCTTATATCACACCTACCTGTTATAACACATCAACCCCTCACATCAAAGGATTAGACTACAAAGGGGTGTGAGGGGACAGGGGCCAGACAGCATAACGTCAAAGAGACTGCCTTAATCAATACATCAAAGGATTAGACAACAAAGGCACTACACAGGGGGGCTTTTCACACCTACCTGTTATAACACCTCACATCAAAGGATCTCGAACAAAGGGAGGCGGGAATTAGCTCATTAACATAATTGTACCCACTCACATCAAAGGATCTCGAACAATGGGAGGTGGGAGTACTACTACTCCTGTTTTCTATCAAAGATCTGTGATTGGCGAAACTAAACAACATTTTAGAGTTGTCAAAGACATTCACAGTGTTTTGGTTTGACGGTAAAGAATACAATACATATATTAGGAAAGTTATATAATATAAAAATGAAGCAGCAAAGTATTTCAGCGTAGGGTATAGAGTCTCTAACGGCTGGAAGGGTATAGAGTCCCTGCGCCTGCTGGAGTTAACGAGTCTCACAGGGTATACTTGCTGGGGAAGTCAAGTAGAGTATCGAGACTCTATCCATGACTAATCAGAATAACAATTCCGAGGCTAATAGGTACCAAGGTTGAGTTATAAGTAAAAATTCCAAGAGGAGAACGCAAATTTCAAAAGCCATTTGAAATGATCGGATCTTACTATCTCTTGTTCTGTTGGGTTAAATGTCTAAAGGCTAAACGTGACGATAAAGGAAATATACTTCGCACTATAAAGGCCGGATAGACTGTACGGGGAATATAACTAGCTGTGAATATATATAATATAATTAGTGAACATAAATCAACCTTAGTCAGATAAAGAAATACGAAGTCATAATGGAAGGAGAATTTGTTAAACATTAAATAACAAACTCACTGAAAGAAATATATATTGTAATGTTATTTAGGAGTTGTTATCATATAAAGTTACTCTCAGTTGGCGTTTTTTTTAAAGTAGATAGGAAACTGAAAACGTAAACAATTCACCACAATTGTGTTTTTAAGTTTATGAAGAAAGAGTAGAAAGTAAACAGAAGGTTTTATAAGTGTGTCAGTCAGAAGGAATCTGTTCATGACAGAGGTGCTGCATGAACGAGGTTTGATCCAGCCATCTCACACTGTTGGCTAACACAAAGAGGTGATTGATGAGAGAAGCTTGTGCAGGAGCAGACAGCTGCAGGGCACAGTGAGGGAGAGAGAGAGAGAGAGAGAGAGGAGAAATGGGATGTTTTGAAGAGTTCAGAGAGAGTAAAACTTGTATAAAGTTAACTGCTATTCTGGAAAATGTCATATTGTTTTATGAGTAAAACATGAAATAAAATATATTACTAGATATAAGAACAACATGCTTATATAGGTTAACATAAAATTGCGATTAACCAGTTTCAGCTGCAACTATCCTATCTTTGTTCTAAAGAGAACATACGTTGCATTTACAATGAATATTAAGAAAGTTCACAATTTATACCATCAAAGACCGTTTTGGATTAATAGGGTGTGTCTGTCAAACATTCGTGCTCAGATGGAAGTGTTGAGATGTTCTCAAGAGTGGGAGTTTTCACAATGCTTTTTAGTTTTTATTGAAACAATTAGGTGATAAGGACAGAAAACTGTTCCGTGATGATTTCTTTAGGTTTTAGCTTTAGTAATGACGATTACATTTTGTGAGGAAACTTTTCCACCAATAATTCCTTTAAGTGTTCACTAAAAAGTGATAATTATAATAGAAAGTAGACTGTTACAGCCGCTGCTTTCCTTGTGCCATTAACTCTGTTTGTGTGTGTATATGTAAATGAGCTGTGCAGTTCCTCTGATGTCATTGGCCGTCCCGTCCTCGCAACATCCGAGGTGATTGGATTGACGTCATCCAATCCCCGCCCGCTTCTGCCACGTCATCCGGGGGAGGAGTACAAAGGCCGGGCAAGGACATCATTCTAGAGGCTCTGTATTGTGAGACAGACGCCTCCAGCCTCTCGTTGTGTTGCCGCCATAGTCTGTGCTTTGTTAGACTGCTTAGCAGCGTGTTAAGTAGGGTTTCTGTGCTAGTTACACTGATTAGCAGTGTGTCGTAGTCTTCTGTGTTTAGTATAGTGTGTGTGTACCGCTTAGACCCAGGTTAGCTTAGCGCTTGTAGATCAGCATTTGTGTGTGTATCGCTTAGACCCAGGATAGATTAGCGCCTGTAGATCGGCAACAGCTGTGTTCTCGCACGGCCTCCTTTTGTTTGTTATTTTGTTACACTTTAGAAGTGAGGTATTTTCTTTCCTTTTGTGTATTACCCGTTGTGGGATAATACTGTGCAACTCTCTTTTGGAGTTCTCCTTTTGTTAAATAGCAACAGTTTGGCCCTTTGTTTGTGCCAGGCTGTTTGTGTATATCAATTTGTTCATTTATAGTTACAAATAAACCACTTGTAACTTATACCAATTCTACTCTGGTTGTGTTTCTTCCCTTGGGATCCCCTAGACCCAAAAGGGAACGTAATACATGGGGGCTCCTCCGGGATATTTAGCTAAATTCCTGGGGTTACAGGTGGTTGGTAATTATAAATAGTTAGTAAAACGTGTGGGCAGTACACCCAGTTATGGCATTGTTCGATATAGAGGCGTTCTTAGTCTGGCCGTCCTATGAGGAGCTGGACCGGTGTAAAAAGGACGATTGGATGGAGGTAGCGCGACACTTCAGTCTTGTGGTGAGTAGGCAAATGTTAAAAAAAGAGTTGAAGGCATTGGTGGTGGATGAGATGGTGAGAACGGAATTACTAGTACTGGCTGTAACAGCTGAGCTCCCAGTGTCCAATGTTGTAACTGAAGACCCGTCAAGTCAGAGGCGGGCGGCGGAGTTTACATTTACCAAAGAAAAGAGTGGTGACAGCGAGGGGGGGCGAGTCGTGTGAAGCACCGCTCACGCCGCCTCGCAAATGTCCACCCTCTCCTGTTGGTAGTACAGATTCCCAGAGAGGGAGTAAACTCCAAGTCCGCCTCGCCCGGCTTCAGTTAGAAGCAAAAGACAGGGAGCAGGACAAGCAGCATCAGTTCCAGTTAGAATTAAGAAAGTTGGAAATAGACAAGGAACTGAGAGCGTTGGAAATCGACAAGGAAGTCCGGATGCGTCAGCTGGAGCTAGACTCCGAGCTGCGCGCATCCGGTGCTTTAGGCCGTGTCGGAGAAAACTCGCCAGTTCATTCCCATCCACCTGCCTTCAACGTAGGTAAACATATCTCACTAGTGCCGATTTTCCGGGAGACTGAAGTGGATGCATATTTTGGTGCGTTTGAACGCATTGCAGCGGCACTACAGTGACCGGCTGAAGCCTGGGCTCTGTTAGTGCAGTGTAAACTTCACGGGAGAGCTCAGGAGGCGATTGCAGCTCTTTCGCTAGAGGACAGCCTAAGTTACGACCTGGTAAAGCGTGCCATACTTAGGGTGTACGAGCTAGTTCCCGAAGCTTATCGGCAGAAGTTTAGGAACCACAGAAAGGGTTCTAATCAAACACATGTCGAGTTTGCCAGGGAGAAGGGGATGTTGCTTACTAAGTGGATTGATTCGTGTGATGCTGCAGAGTATTCTGCTTTGAAATAATTAATTCTTATGGAGGAATTTAAGAGGGGGTTGCCTGACCGCATTGTGGGGTATATAAATGAACAGAAAGTACAATCTCTCTCCGCAGCTGCTGTACTGGCTGACAAATACGTGCTAACGCATAAATCGGTGTTCTCTCCGGCTGTTGCTGAGAGACCTCGCCGTATGCCTGGTGCACCTGTTGGTCAGCCAGCGAAAGCGTTTACCATGAATAAAGAGGAGAGAGAGTGCTACTATTGTCATCAGTCTGGACATGTTATTGCTAACTGCACACTTCTAAAACGTAAGGAGCAGCCACCAAGCATGACCCGGCCGAAAGGCATTGGTTTAATTAATGCGGAGTCACCAAATATTTCTTCCTCCGACAATGATGAGGAAATAGATCCCTGTTTTAAGCCCTTTGTGTTTAATGGATTGATATCATTAACAGGTTAGTCAGACGATCAGAGACCCGTCCGCATTCTACGAGACACTGGAGGCTCACAGTCAGTGATTGTTGCATCTGCTCTGCCATTCTCCGACCAATCAGCATGTGGGTATGGCTCGATATTATGTGGCATTGAAATGGGTTATGTGCCCCGGCCCGTACACAATGTACACATACAATCTAAATTAATCACTGGATTTTTTCCCTGTTGCTGTGTGCCCAGCATTACCTATACGGGGTATAGTCCTATTAATGGGGAATGACATCGCAGGAGGTAAGGTAACTCCTGCACTTGAAATATTGGATTCTCCCCCGACTGTATTGCCTGAAGTAACACCGGCCCACATTTTCCCTATTTGTGCTGTCACAAACGCAGGCGCGTAAGAGTGATTCAGAGGTGTCGTTAAATGATACTATGTTTGGGACATTGCTTACAGATGACAAGATGCCGGAGGAAAAGCCCGAAGTTGTGGCTTCTGCTTTCCCTGCCGTGACCGCTGCGCCAGCGCAACCTGCCAGCCCAGCTGTTGACGGTTTCACACTCCCGGTAACCCGAGAGCGTTTACTCGCCGCGCAGAGGGCGGATCCGACGCTTGCGAAGTGTTTCGAGCAGGTGGTGAGTAATAACAAAGCAAGGGGTGAGAAGGTAGCTTATGTGCTGGATAAGGAGATTTTAGTGCGCCAATGGTCCCTCACTGCTACTGCTGAAGCTGACTGGAGTGTAGTGCATCAGGTAGTTGTGCCGGCGCCATACCGTCAACATGGACTATCCGTAGCGCATGAGAGCCAATGGTCGGGACACTTGGGCGTGACTAAAACTTATCAAATCATTCTCAAGCATTTCTTTTGGCCAGGTTTAAAGAAGGATGTCTCTAACTTTTGGCGTTGCTGTCATGTGTGCCAGGTTGTTGGTAAGCCTAATCAGAACATTCCTCAGGCTCCGTTACATCCTATACCTGCTATAGGTGAGCCATTCGATAGGGTGTTAATAGATTGTGTTGGTCCTTTACCACGTACAAAAACGGGTCAACAGTATTTACTCACCATTATGTGTACATCCACTCGTTTCCCGGAAGCTATTCCGCTGCGTAGCATTACTTCCGCTGCTGTAGTTAAGGCGTTGACAAAGTTCTTTTCCACATTTGGAATTCCGTGAGTAATCCAGAGTGACCAAGGGACAAACTTTAAATCTAAACTGTTTAAACAGGTCCTTCAAACATTGCAGGTAAAACATGTCATATCCAGTGCGTATCATCCCGAGTCGCAGGGTGCGTTAGAACGGTGGCATCAGACCCTAAAAAGCATGCTGCGAAAATACTGTATGGAAACAGAAAAAAACTGGGATGAGGGAATTCCCTTCGTTTTGTTCGCAGCCCGTGAAGCTGTTCAGGAATCGTTAGGATTCAGCCCCGCGGAGCTCGTTTTCGGCCATACGCCCCGCGGTCCGCTTAAAATCTTACATGATGAGTTTCTCTCGGCTGATTCTCCTCCAGATAAGAACGTATTGGATTATGTTAGTCAGTTTCGTGAGCGTCTGCACCGGGCAAATTCACTCGCCAGAGAGTCGCTTTCCGCTTCACAAGCTGTCATGAAGCGTAATTATGACCGTGCCGCTGTCCCTAGGCACTTTGAGATAGGTGACAAGGTCCTTGCACTCTTGCCTATCCCCGGCGCTGCGCTCTCCGCCAAATTCCTCGGTCCGTACGAATATCCGTGATTGTCTCAGTGACACGGATTATGTAATTTGTACTCCAGAGAGACCACGTAAAACGCGCGTCTGTCAAAGCGTTATCATTCACGCACCGCCGCTGATAGCCCGCCGGCCGGCTTGGCTAATCAAAGAGTAGCTGTTTCCGCATTAATAGTTACAGATAGTTCCGGCCCTTCTGACGATGGTTTGGTGATGCGTTCACATCACCAGCCGGGTGCCCGGTTAGGTAACTCGGAAATCATAAAGACGTTGCCCACTATGTTAAGTCATCTGCAGGAGGGGCAGCAGCAGGACATAACCCAGTTAGTGGCTCATTTCCCGAGTCTTTTCCGTGATATCCCGACACAAACCAATGTGATAACACATGACATTGATGTAAAAGGTGCGAGGCCAATTAAACAACATCCGTACCGCGCAAATCCCACCAAACGCGCACTTATGAAGCAGGAGGCTGAGTATCTTGTAAATAATGGCTTAGCTATAGAGAGCTCTAGCCCATGGTGCTCTCCGTGCCTTGTAGAGGCTAAATCTGAAGGTTCTCCGCGCTTTATCACTGACTACCGCAAAGTGAACGCTGTTACGGTGTCAGATTGTTACCCTTTGCCGCGTATGGAGGATTGCATCGACAACTTAGGGTCCGCAAAATACGTCAGTAAGTTGGATCTGCTTAAAGGTTACTGGCAAGTACCTTTAACGGACCGTGCCTCAAAAATCTCCGCCTTCGCTACGCCTGACTGTTTTCTGCAGTACACAGTCATGGATTTCGGTATGTGTAATGCTTATTGAAGATTATTATCATCTGATATTTGGGAAGTGTGTTACATTTGAAATGGCAGAAAGTCTTGTTGCAACTTCCAGATATTAAAAGAGGCCCCTTGAGTTTCTCTGGAAATTATCAATAGTAGCAGTTAAGTGAATACTGTTTAAACAATACCTGTGTTTGTGTTTTGTATTGGTTTCTCTGTTTTATCCTTTCATAAATGTGAGGACTAAAACTTGCTCAAACATTCTGGGGTGCTTGGAGTAAACAGGTTTTATTGCTCTGTGGGGGAGGTATATATGGCAGGGTGAGAGTTGGATGAGAGTTCCTTCTGCTTAAGATCTCCAGTATGTCCAGTTTCAGGGAAGTCAACATATCTTGAATAGTATATGTGTGTGTTTAATTACTTTGTATTCATAATAAGCAGTCTGTGTAACCAGAAGCTGAAAATATGAGAGTATTAATATGTATTATCTTTGTGAAAAAAGGGATACAGCTCAGGCCTCTGGAATGTGCAGGAAAGTGTGTGTGTGTGGAGGTCTATGCAGGAAAGTGAGATAACGGACGCCAGATACATTTTATTACCATCTCAGAGACACTTGTTTATTATCCTGGCTGGCTCGCGCTGATTCGCTAAGAAAAGTAATCTTTTACATCTTCCAATGAGATAGACTGACTCGGCTCCTCCGGTGATTTTTGTGTATAAAAGCTGGGTTTGAATTTAGTTCATTCTCTTTTTCCTCCTGCCGTCAAGATAAAAGGTTCTCCCGGCATTTGGACCAGAGCAGGGGGTGGCCCTACCCCTTTGGAGAAGTGTATTTGTATTCTTACCGTTTATCATTAAAGCAGATTCTTGTTTAACCCCTATCCTGGTTGTTTTGGGTTTCCCTTCTTTTAAAGCAAACTCATATATGATCGGCGCGGAGCAGAGATATCTGCCACAACAATTTGGTGACCCCGACGTGATGACGTCATGACGTGCCGATGTGGTGACGTCATGAGTAATGTTTTTTAGAGGAAAACACTAGCAGCCAGTGGACGGAGGGAGATGCCTGGAATAATCTGTGACAACTAAAACCAGGATCCTAAAATTGAAAGGTAAAACGGACGCCTGTTTCTATCGAAGGTCTGTAGATTGGCTAAGCTAAATTTTAGAGTTGTCAAAGATATTTCCAAGTGTCATTTACGGTAAAGAATGCAATGCATAGTTTAGTATAGGTAGGTAAAGTTATAAAATAGATAAAGCAACGGTTAACCTCTTAAGCCCTGAGCCTGTTTTTCAGGTTTCAGGCTCGAAAATGCCACTAACACAACAAAGACTATATCTTCACTTCTAAAAGGGGTAAATTAATCATCTTTTCTCTCAAAGCAAGGTTACATCTGTGAGTTGGATGTAGAAGTGTCAGAATCAATATAGATGTTTTTATTTTAAAGTAAATTCAGATGGAACATAGTAAAAACATGTAAATGCTAATGTCCGCCTAAAAAAAACCCATTACTTATAGTAAAAACCACCCTTGAATGATGGGTTAGTAGACTAAAAGCTTTAGGAATCCAAACTATAACATATAATAAGTACCCTGTATCAAGATTGATGCAAAACAAGTTAAATTTGACCTTTTTAGAGAGGTTTAGAAAAATAAAGTCCAGGCGGACTCACCTCTGGGTAATTTGGGAACCATCAGTTCCATTTGAACTTTTTCACTGTAAAAATCATTTTATTACTTTGAATTTTCACTATAGGTATTCATTCCATCCAAATACAATTGTTGTGAAAAAAATAAAAAATTAAAATAAAATATAAGAACATACTCTGTTATCCTCTTAGGCAAGGCAAGTTTATTTATATAGCACTTATAGGCACCACGGACCGAAATTGCGTCATTTGCAGGAAACAACGTCTAAGGAACCTTACTATTTAATAAACTATGAATATTTTATATCCATATAACGGGGAAAAACTCATTTAACTAATCTTTTTCATTTATTTTTTCAAAAAAACCACAATGCTAACAGTGAGCATCTGAATTAGCCCCGAGCGAAAAATGCTAACCTATTACTGCACCGAAAATCACTCCTAGCTCCCTTATTACTTATCCTAGCTCCCTTATTACTTATCCTAGCTGCACATCCAACACATCGTTTTTGATCGTAAAGACACAGAATCTAACGGTGCCCACCTCAACACTGAAAGATACAAACTTGCGACGTTATCAACAAAAACGTACATCAAAACAAGTAGAGTTAGGTACTAGCGGCTTACCTTCGTCTTTGCCTGGTCTAAACTGGTCTTCAATGGCATTAAAACGATAAAAACGATGATGTAGTTAATCCATAGGTTAATATCCAATGTGGCTGTGTCCCCTTTGAAATGTTCTGATAATCTATAAGCAATAAAACTGCAATTCCGTTATCTGCTGTCCGCTCTGTGCTCCGTGCGCTCTGGGTCCTGCTGTAATGCCTGCTGTTACGTAGTAAACAATAAATGAAGTCTGCTGCGTAATGTGCTTACGCTGGCTGGCATTCTTTATACTTTACGCAGGACCATATCTCTGGAACCCATTGGTCGATTCGTGTGATTTACACCTTTTTCTTAACCATCAGAACCAATAGAATCGATGGGCAGTTCCCAAATCAACGTAAACATTACCATAGCGGACGTAATAGAGAAACGGACAAAGCATATCTAAAAGTGCACGCCTGGACGGCGAAACTTTATACCCAGTAGATTGCCATAAATATGATGAAGGATTATCAGTAAAAATTTCTACGTGACACAAAGACATTGGATTAACCTTGAGCGGCGTTTTTATTCCGGTGAACACAACTTTTGATCACAAATCAAAAAAGGTAAGACGAAATTATTGTAATATTTTTGAAACCGGATGTTGTTTACTTTCTCTTTTCTGGCTGATAGCTCCGCAATTCGGGGTCCCACAGTGATGATATTACATGTGTGGAATCTGTGGAGTCTCAGCTTTAAATCGTATATCTTGTTTGTGCAGTTACGATAAGTAATAAGGGCATTTCTACCGTGAGTGCTGTGCAAAATCCGTTAGCATTAGTTAGCATTTTTTCGCTCCATGCTAATTCAAAGGCTTGGTATTACTCTTGTGTTTCTTTTAGCTAAAAATGGTTCACATTGTCAGTTAGCGGAGTTTCTTAGCGTTAAAAGGGTATGGAACATTAATAGTTTCATAAATGTTAAGAAGCCCTGAGACATAGTCTCATAAAAAAACGGTGGGAGGGGTCCCCTGGGGGGACCCTCGGGCTTAAGAGGTTAAAAGCTTTGTAGATTTTTCAGAATCGTACGGCTGACTCGTTAGCTACACGTGAAGCAGCGGAGTATTTCAGGATCAGGGTATTGAGTCTCTGGCGGCTGGAAGGGTATAGAGTCCCTACGCCTAGTGGAGGTATCGAGTCCCCACAGGGTATACTTCGCTGGGGGGGTCAAATGGTGGTATTGAGTCCCCATCCGTGACCAATCAGAATAATGCTTTCCAGGGTCATAGGAGCCTGCAATTGTATTATATGTAAAAAATCCAAGAGCAGAAACGCGAACTTCAAAAGCCATTGAAATCAACGGATTTCTCACTGTCTTGTTCTGTGGGGTTAACGCCCATTCTGTTGAAAGAAATATCGCATCTTAAAAGCTGAACAGACAGCGTGGAGGATATATTTATGTGCTTTTGAATAAATAGAATATATTATTGAACATATAATGGCCTAAGTCAGATAAAGAAATGCGAAGTCATAATGATAGAATACCATGGGTTTAAGAAAGCCCCCCTTTCTCCACATTTCTGTTCTAATTGCTGGACATTGCTCTGGAAAATGGCTGCTGAGCGTTGAATTTAAAGCAAAGAGTGAAAGATCAACGACTGATCTGAAGTTGGAGTGAATAACATTGAAAATTAATACATCAATGTGTGATTTGAGGTGGTAGATATTGAAATAAATAAGAAACTATAATTTGTTGTTTTTAGCATTGAGGGATACAGTTACGTCACATTGTGGTTTTTATGAGAAGTTTTGAGAACTGATTGTTACTATTGCATTGCATTGTGAATTTCGTGGTATTTGTCATTAACTGAGAATTTTACTTAATTATATTTCAGAGGAATTTAATTACATACAGAAACGTTGAGGGAAAGTAAAAAGAGATTTACTGAGTATATGAAGTACATAGAGGTTAAGGTTCGATTCAAATTAAATATGATAGTGGATTATTCCACCTAGATTAGACATAAAAAGAGGGAGATAAGGATGAGAGAGGGATGTGGAAGAGAGAGACAGAGAGAGAGACAGAGAGAGAGACACAGAGAGAGACAAGGAAATATGATCAAATGATAGGATATGAGGTGTTACATTTTTATTGAAGCCAGACTACAAGTCGTATGGTTTAGTTTTTATTGAACTCAGTCTCCAAGCAGTGTGGTTTATATCTGCACATGTGTTGAGTGATCCCCACCCCTTCCCCCACTCACATGAGGCCAGTGCTATACTGCTAAGCTGGTTGGCCAGCAAGTTGGCATACTAGATGGTGAAATAGTTGGAGTAAAGATGTACATGAACAAGGAGAATAGATTAAGTTGTTTTGTTTTTCATGCTTTTCACCAAGGCTCATTTGAATTGTTATTATTTTAATGTAGTGTTGTTTTGAGTTATATTTCTAAAACTATAATGTACCCACACGCATGTGGTTTCTTTGTCACAGTTCATTTTAAAGTCAGCCACCTTATGGCTAGATCTCATCTCTGAGAGTCCATTGTGTTAATGTTAAGAGCTCCTTTTGTTCTTCAGGCCACATGAGGTCAAGAGTCATTCTGTTAGAACACAATCTTGTGTAAGACAAATCATTGTTCTTTTGTCACATTTTGAATTACATAAGATTTCATTTTGCTAAATCAATTTATCTATAAATGTTGTAGATGGAGTTTGGTGTTTGCTAACATTTTTAGGAACGAAATAGGCCTACACTTGGGTCAAATTACATTACTGTGATCTGATTAGTGTGCTCTGCAACTTTACAATTGTTGCTAGATAGCAGTGGGATTTTTGAATGCGGACGGGGTTCTTTCATAGTGTGTGGAATATGCGATGCTGGAAACATGTGGGTGTTGAGAAACTTAGTTTGGGTAAATATGTCACAATGTATGAAACGATTATTAGAGGGAGTTTATGTAATATCATTAGTAGACATTAATTGTGTTGTTTGGATGGCATTTAACTACTAAGACAGATTGTATGATTAGAAAGAGACGGAGTGGAAAGGGTTGGATTTATTTAACCTCAGTGTGCTAGAATTTCTATAGGTAATGCGTCTCGAGACCTGGACTCTCTCTCTCTGCATGTCAGACGGCTAAGACCCCGATCTGCTTGAGCAATCAAAGGCCTAACCCAACAGGAGACTCCTCCTTCTCAGTGGACCAGACAGAGAACCAGAGCTGAACCAACAACAACAATAAGAACTGCATCCAGAACTATCTCCACCTGTGGCATCCAGAACCAAACAGCTTGCTGACGGGCAGAGATCTACTCTCACCAGTCCCTCAAACAGGGCAAAGTGTGGGACATGAGAGCAGAATCCGCCCTCCATAAAGCAGCAGAGAGACTGTGAAGGAGGAGATGAAGTGCAAAGCAGTGCAACAACAGTGGCATGATGGGGGCTGCAGATGTAGCTGGGCAGATGGCTGCCTCAAAGAGTTACAGCGAGCTGATGGACAAAGGGGGAGGAGTCAGAATCAGAGGAGTTTGTCGAGAATGTGAGGTGGCCAGGGATCGCGGCTTGAGATAAACCTAGAGGAGAGGAGAAGGGAATCAACGGGAATGAGTGAGTTTACACATAAACACACTTATAAGCGCACATTTAAAGAACTTGAATTGACTTGATAAATAAGTAAAGATAAAAAGTTGTATTAACCATGAATTAATCAATTGGTAAATTAAAAATAGCAGTAAAGAGGAAACTATTAAAGTAAAATGAGAATCATCCTAAAACACACTGAGGGATAAAGGGGGATACATGACATTATATAACCATATTCTTCAATCTTTTCATCATGTTAACAAATTCATTCTTCAAGAGATTTTTATTCACTTGTGAATAAAGTAGTGATCTTAGTTGTTACAATGTTGAACACCATTAAAGGGATAGTTTTAAGGAACCGCTCTATAAGACCAACCTTTATTTGAATGGATAATGTTAGAGGGAGAGCTAGTGCCAAGCCAAATATAGTATTCCAATCTATAAATTATTGATTTCACCATTGTGCCATAGTGATTACCATAGGAGGGCTTTAAGATGGAAATATGAAATGACTTCTGTTTTTAAATCCTTGATAAAGGAGGGAGTAATTGTTGCATGTTCGGACACCCAAGGTTCCACACACTGCTAAATAATTTAACATTGTTTTTAAGTAGACCAGAATTGAAGATGAATGGGTATAATGAGCTATGAAATGCAGAGCTACACAGATCCAAGTAATGTTTTGACACAAGATAATAGTTAAGTGCACAAGTTTCTGAAATAGATCTATTAGACATTTTAATACTAATTAGGTGTAAATGAATTGCAGTAGTAGTACTATAAGGAAGTGACATTTTTTGGCTAACACTTTTCAGGGAATGTGGGGAACAGCTGTTCCGATGAAAAGTTAGAGATGTCTGGAAAATTATAGTTGTAATCGTGAATTAATTAATGATGGCGCTCCATATATGACAGATTTTTGTAGACAAAGGATACTGGCCTATGCTGAAATATCAAAGTCTCTGCAGAGCACACACATGGCCAAAAAGACTGAGACCAACTGACCTTTGACCCTGACCGACAGTGTAACTTGAGAAGGCACTGTCAATGACTGACTCTGGGGTGACTCTGACCAGACCAAGACTTTACAACCTGACAGACGGTGTGAGTGTGAATGAATGCCGGCATGTGATCAGTGTAACTGCATGATTCTAAAACAATAACTAACCAAGCATGTTTTTGGACTAACATATTATTACCCGTTTCTAATCCACTTGATGATATTTTACTCCCACAGGAGGTGGCAGTTTGCAGAATGTGAAACTCAAACTAAAACATGAAGATTCTGTTTCTTTTAGGACTGAAGGATGGAGAGAAACACTTCATTTCACTGAAGTGTTTACTGTGGAAATGATGGATGTACATTTGGGAAAATGTTTGGTATTTTCTTATAATCCATGGTTACACATGAGGTTCATGTGTAAAAAGGGGGAGTGTAAAATTCACAATGTACATTTTTCATTTAGGGACTGAAAGGAACCTGCTGCCCCAACTCAATTGTTCAATCTGACCATTGATTGACAGTTTTAGAATGGACCTGCTCCATATCTGGGGATAAGATACTGTTTGATGAATGTTGACATGTTTCTAATATTGATTGAGTTATAACAGGTAACATAGATGCAGAATCAGTGGCCAAGGGGCTACTGTGAGTGATGTAAGTCCAGAATGGACTACTGAGGAAGTTTACCGGTGAGTAATGTTTCAACAGGTATTAAAGTAACTGAGGTTTGAAATGTAGAAAGAACATATTACAGTTAAAGCTAAAACATAGTAATGTAATGAGACTTTAATTTAGACAGCATCATGTAACTAGCCTGGTAAAGAAGTAAAAGCCATAGACTTTATTGTTTAGGTAATTATGGGGATATACATTTCATCTAAATTCATAATAGAAAGACATTTGATGACAGTTTGTTGGAATTCTGTATTCATTTTTTCAGCTTGATAATATCTAAGCACTGACCGGTAGAAGCAGTATCACCAGGAAATCATTCACTTTGTCAGTATCATGGTTTTGGTTGTTTTTGAATCCATAACATTAGTGTGTTTCTTTACCAGAAACATTAGCAGTTCATAATATATTTAGATTTTAAATAGGATCTCAGGGATTTCATTTAAAAATAAACACAGATGCTTGTCAGAAATTCAGAGCTATTGAAATATGTTATTTAGTTCACCTAGAGATGTGGGGGATTTATTTTTAGTATTTTTATCCAAGTATTAAGATTCTGAAGCTGCACTGGCAGATAGGAGGGCTACAATTAATTTAGAAAACCTGTTCACAGACGTCTGTTGTTTTAAGACACCCCACCAACAGGCTCCAAGCGGCCTACGCAGTGGTGGGTCAAACAGCGGAGGGCCCCGCAGCCCTGAGCGTAGGCTTGAGGGATTTGTATCAGATTTCTCCACACAGGTTGGTGATGCCAAAGGGGGACCCAGGAGGCTGGACACAGCGGAGTTCATCTGGCTGAAGGTCATCAGGACAAAGTGGCTCAACCCCAGGCTCTCCGGCCCCGACCGAGTGACCCAGCGGATCTCTCATGCCGTCCGCGTGGGAGGAAAGGGGGACAGCTCGTACCACGGGAGCCAGTGTGCGGCGGGGAAACCACCTGCTAGGACCGTGAACGACATCAGGAGGGACGTGGCCCTCGCAGAGGAGGTCGACACGGAAGCAGCCATCAGTGAACTGGACGACAACGACCTCGAGGACATCCTTACAGCAGACGACTAGGAAGCGGCTGTCAGCGGGCTGGGGGACTTGTCGAGGCAGCAGAGGAGTCTACTTCTCTCTGATCAGTTCCACCAGTGAAGGGAAAGCCGCATCTCCCCCTCCCTATCAGAGGGGGGGGGGGGGCTGAGGATTCACCACACAAGGAGACTGCTTTCTAGCTCTCAGGTTGCCCTCTCATGGTTCCTTCACTGCCATGGAAAGTGGTGTTCTGTTCCCAAAGATTTCAAGTACTTTGGGTCTAAGTTTCTGATAGATGTATACAATATTGGGGGACAGACACAGTGGAAAGGAATGACAGTAGTTATGTTTCAAGTTCCTTGTGTAAGTTGGTCTCTTTATAGAGAGACCAAAAGGGGGATTATTGAAGATTATTATCATCTGATATTTGGGAAGTGTGTTACATTTGAAATGGCAGAAAGGCTTGTTGCAACTTCCAGATATTAAAAGAGGCCCCTTGAGTTTCTCTGGAAATTATCAATAGTAGCAGTTAAGTGAATACTGTTTAAACAATACCTGTGTTTGTGTTTTGTATTGGTTTCTCTGTTTTATCCTTTCATAAATGTGAGGACTAAAACTTGCTCAAACATTCTGGGGTGCTTGGAGTAAACAGGTTTTATTGCTCTGTGGGGGAGGTATAGATGGCAGGGTGAGAGTTGGATGAGAGTTCCTTCTGCTTAAGATCTCCAGTATGTCATGTTTCAGGGAAGTCAACATATCTTGAATAGTATATGTGTGTGTTTAATTACTTTGTATTCATAATAAGCAGTCTGTGTAACCAGAAGCTGAAAATATGAGAGTATTAATATGTATTATCTTTGTGAACAAAGGGATATTATTTGGACAGAGCTCAGGCCTCTGGAATGTGCAGGAAAGTGTGTGTGTGTGTGTGTGAAAGTCTATGCAGGAAAGTGAGATAACGGACGCCAGATACATTTTATTACCATCTCAGAGACACTTGTTTATTATCCTGGCTGGCTCGCGCTGATTCGCTAAGAAAAGTAATCTTTTACATCTTCCAATGAGATAGACTGACTCGGCTCCTCCGGTGATTTTTGGGTATAAAAGCTGGGTTTGAATTTAGTTCATTCTCTGTTTCCTCCTGCCGTCAAGATGAAAGGTTCTCCCGGCATTTGGACCAGAGCAGGGGGTGGGCCTACCCCTTTGGAGAAGTGTATTTGTATTCTTACCGTTTATCATTAAAGCAGATTCTTGTTTAACCCCTATCCTGGTTGTTTTGGGTTTCCCTTCTTTTAAAGCAAACTCATATATGATCGGCGCGGAGCAGAGATATCTGCCACAACATGCTCCGGCTACTTTCCAGAGGTTGGTGAATACTGTCCTATCAGGAATAAGTAACTGTAACGCGTATTTGGATGATCTCATTGTGTACACGCCCACCTGGGAGATGCACATGAAGATCCTGGGGCTGGTATTCACCCGCCTCGCACAGGCGTCGCTTACGTTAAATCTGGCCAAATGTGAGTTTGGTAAAGCTACTGTCACGTATTTAGGGAAGCAGGTTGGGCAAGGCCAAGTCCGACCCGTGGAAGCTAAGGTTGCTGCGGTGGCTGAATGTGCTGTGCCCGTCACCAGGAGTGACCGCCGCCGTTTTCTCGGTATGGCAGGTTACTACCGCAGTTTCTGCCGCTCAACCCCTGACTAATTTGATAAGTCCCAAGGTGGACTACGTTTGGACCCCTGAGTGCCAACATGCATTTGAGTGTGTAAAAACACTCTTAAGTCACGCTCCTGTGCTCGCTGCTCCCAATCTTGCTAAGCCCTTTACACTTGAGGTGGATGCCAGTGCAGTGGGGGCCGGTGCTGTTCTACTGCAGGAGGATGCGGATGGAGTTGATCATCCTGTCTGTTATTTCTCCCGCAAGTTCAACAAACACCAGGTCCGGTATTCTACCATTGAAAAAGAGACCCTTGCTTTGTTGTTAGCTCTCCAGCACTTTGAGGTTTATGTCGGGTCCAGTTCTTTGCCGGTTGCAGTATTTACCCATCATAACCCCATCTTCTTCTTGTCCCGCATGTACAATCACAATCAGCGTCTCATGCGGTGGGCTCTGATCGTCCAAGACTACAGCCTGCAAATCCGACACAAAAAGGGTTCAGAGAACGTGTTTGCAGATGCTTTGTTCAGACTGTAGTGATGTGTTCTGTGTTCGTTGTGTTATGGTTCACAAAAACCCTGTGGGGTTTTGTCTTAAAGGTCCCATGTCATGGCCATTTCCACTGATCATAATTCCATTGTTGAGGTCTACTAGAATAGAATTATACTGTGCAATTTTCCAAACTCACATTGGTTTCGCATACAGCATCTCTGTAAAGTATGTGTATTCACTCTCTCCACTAAACTGCTCGTTGCAGCTCTTGCCCCCCCCTCCCTGTGAGCCCAGTGTGCTCCGATTGGTCGGGACGTTGTGAATCGCGCTGAGCTTCGTGGAGGTGTGATTTCCTTGTTTAGCGATACACAGCCAAACTCAACCTGAACACACACAAAGTCACAGCCAAAGTAAAAACAATAAGTGTGGCTTGATATTGAGTAAGAAAAAGGTTGATAAACGCTGTGAGAATGGGTCTGCAGAGAGAATTTCGCCGCGATCCCAACTGTCTGTTATCAGCCTGCAGCCAGGGAGGAGAAATCAGCAGAGCTGCCTGCACTGAGTGTGTGAGGAAGTCCGTGGATTGGTCAATTTGGACCAATCAGTGGGGGCTTAACGTAACGGCTCCGCGGACCTAACGTAACTGCTCCACGGATTGGTCCATTTCGTTCCGGGGACCACATGACATCATGATGTACCCGGAAGAATCAAATGGACAGTGACGTATCTCCAACGAGGCGTTTTGGGGAGGTATTTTCTGTTTTAGAGTTTTACTCGCTACATGGTGTACTTTGAGGGTTTTGACTCTGCACACCATTTACATGCATAAAAACCTTCATAACACACAAGGGGACGCGTAATAACCGGAAAAGCATGACATGGGACCTTTAAGGGAGGGGGTGTTACAGCCGCTGCTTTCCTTGTGCCATTAACTCTGTTTGTGTGTGTATATGTAAATGAGATGTGCAGTTCCTCTGATGTCATTGGCCGTCCCGTCCTCGCAACATCCGAGGTGATTGGATTCCGGGGGAGGAGTACAAAGGCCGGGCAAGGACATCAGTCTAGAGCAGGGGTGCCCAACCAGTCGATCGCGAGATGTGTCTAAAAATAGAACAACAATATTCTGTTTTATCGTTAATGTCCTATAACATAATCTTCCCGTGCCAGAATAATGCACTTGAACGCACCAAAGCTTTGTGATTGGCCGGCGTGACCCCATGTGTGGGGGCGTGGCTGGTGGGCAGTGGGCACTAGTTCGCTGACGTTGTCCGTGTCAACAGGAGTGACAGTCCGCACACACACAAGACCGCAATTATGACAGAAGCAAAAAAGCCCAAAATATATAATTTTCACTCCGAGTGGGAGGATGATTATTTTGTTATCTATTCCAATTCAAAGTCCATCTGTCTCATCTGCAATGCGAGCGTGGCTTTATCGAAGAAGGGTAATTTAGGAGCGACATTTCAAAACAGTGCACAAACGCTACGAGACGGAATTCCCTCCATTCTGCCCTACGCTCCCAAAAGGGGAGGGGCCTGAAAGGACAGCTAAATGCACAGCAGTCCATTTTCACCAGGCCCAACAACAAGAGCAAGGCTGCTACCATAGCATCTTATCGTGTCAGTCACGTTCTTGCAAAACACATTAAGTCTTTCAAAGACGGCGAAGTTGTGTAAGGCAAGGCAAGGCAAGGCAAGGCAAGTTTATTTATATAGCACTTTTCAACACAGGGCAATTCAAAGTGCTTTACAAAAAACGAAAGACATTAAGACAAAGGCATTTAAAAACAGTCATTAAAAAGAAAAGCTAATAAAAGAAATATTAAAAGAAAAAAAATACATGGATAAAAGTTACAGTGCAGTCTAAGATGTGAATAGTTCAATTAAAAGCAGCGACAAAAAGAAAAGTCTTCAGCCTGGATTTAAAAGTAGTCAGAGTTGCAGCGGACCTGCAGGTTTCTGGGAGTTTGTTCCAGATATTTGGAGCATAATAACTAAACGCTGCTTCTCCATGTTTAGTTCTGACTCTGGGGACAGAAAGCTGACCAGTCCCTGAAGACCTGAGAGATCTGGATGGTTCATAATTTAGCAGGAGGTCAGAAATGTATTTTGGGCCTAAACCATTCAAGAAGCAGTGTAAGAAGCATTCCTGGAGGCTGCCGATGCGCTTTTTGGGGACAGTAAAAATAACAGTAGCATTTCAACAGGTTTTTGATAAAATAAAAACTCAAGTTAGATACCGTTATTAATCAGCTGTAAGTTTTAGTTTGAACTTATTCATTATAATTATTGTACAAAATGGTATAAGAATGCAAACTTAAATTGATTATAGTCTATCATCAATTCAGGTTAAGAAACTAGTGTTGCTTGCATCCTATTTTAAAGGCATTTTTTTATACTCTACTAAAATGCAACAAAAAAATGGGTTTGATTCTATTAATTTTGTCTTTTTTATTGCACTTTGGCAGCAGATTCCTGTGTATCTTCAGATCTGAGTTGTCTTATTAGCAAGCCTAATTTTAATGGCAAAGAAAGGGTTCAGTGTCTTTTCTTTTTTCCCTGTGTCATATGTGGCAGCACTGTTCAATGTTTCTTGAAAACATTACCCACTGTAGTATGTGACGTGTGAATAAACTCCAACTCTGTATCAACAACACTGTTGGGTAACTTCAGTTAAATACTTGTATGTGTGTAGATTAGAAAGAGGTAAGATAAAAGATCTGCAGTATTTTATGAAGTATTAATCGTACAAAGGTCAGTTTTATACAAGTAGAAGTGTGTATTTACCTGGTAGTAGGCTGTCAGTGATGGCTACGCCACTCTATTTGGACTGGTAGATCTCGGCAGACTGGCAACTTTAAAAGTAGCTCTCGGTTCAAAAAAGGTTGGGCACCCCTGTTCTAGAGGCTCTGTATTGTGAGACAGACGCCTCCAGCCTCTCGTTGTGTTGCCGCCATATTCTGTGCTTTGTTAGACTGCTTAGCAGCGTGTTAAGTAGGTTTTCTGTGCTAGTTACACTGATTAGCAGTGTGTCGTAGTGTTCTGTGTTTAGTATAGTGTGTGTGTACCGCTTAGACCCAGGTTAGCTTAGCGCCTGTAGATCAGCATTTGTGTGTGTACCGCTTAGACCCAGGTTAGCTTAGCGCCTGTAGATCAGCATTTGTGTGTGTATCGCTTAGACCCAGGATAGATTAGCGCCTGTAGATCAGCATTTGTGTGTGTATCGCTTAGACCTAGGATAGATTAGCGCCTGTAGATCGGCAACAGCTGTGTTCTCGCACAGCCTCCTTTTGTTTGTTATTTTGTTACACTTTAGAAGTGAGGTATTTTCTTTCCTTTTGTGTATTACCCGTTGTGGGATAATACTGTGCAACTCTCTTTTGGAGTTCTCCTTTTGTTAAATAGCAACAGTTTGGCCCTTTGTTTGTGCCAGGCTATTTGTGTATATCAATTTGTTCATTTATAGTTACAAATAGGGAGAGTGGGGTAAGTAGTGCCAATTTGTACTTAAAGTGCCTTTGAAGCAAGGGGATTACAGTAATGCCTCCAACTAAAATATGTACATATAGTTTAGGATGTTGTGCATCCCTGGGAACAATCACTTCGGATCTTAAATAAACTGTTTGAGAAATATAGCTTTAGAAAAAAAAGTGGTTTTGTGGCACAACTTGCCCCTGGTGCGGGGTAAGTTGTGCCATTAGAGACAATACACTGGGGTAAATTGTGCCATTGATAATTGAAGTAAAACAGATCATTTTAATCTCACAAACAATAATGCTATATAAATGCAAGACAAATTCAATACAAAATTATTTATTTAATGTTTATTTAAAGTTTTAACAACATCAAAGGCCACTTTTCTATAACAAGGCCTATGAACACCTAACATCCTACTTGTCCAATGCTGCAGGGAAATATGAACTTCTGTTCCCTTCTGGCTGTACCACCAAGTTTTGTGGTGTGGACAATTTGCTTAAACAAGGCCTAGCGCCACATGAACACATACTCTGAACAAATTAAAATTCCAAAATGAGCATCTAATCATCTGCAAATCATCTGCATCTGAATCTCTTCACAGATTCGGCCTACTACTGAACATCCCACTTGTCAATGCTGCAGGGGAATGTGAACTTATACTCCCTTCTGGCTGTACCACCAAGTTTTGTGGTGTGGGTAGTTTCTTGAGCACATCACCTCTAGGGATGACTCCCTCATCATTCTCTCTAAATGTGAAGATGGGCTTTCCATCAACAGACCTCTTACAACTTTGCTTCAGAAACTTTGCACTGATCTCGTCACCTTCAACATTCTCCACCAATCCAACATAGTTATAGGATTTTGATTTTTTACCTGCAAACTTCACAATGACTAAGTCACCAGCAGACAGATCCTTGTCACCATCATCATCATCACTCTGGACATCTGAACTCTCATAATGAGTGGCATCGCTAAGTGGAATCGGAAAGTCACTCTCTTCTGAGCTACTGGAGAGCACTTTCTTTTTGGGCTTGGTTGGTTTTGACCCTTTCAGAGCCCCCTTCTTATTTCCACTCCTTTTCTTCTTTTCAGCCCGTTCCTTTTCTCTGCTGTGTGTCTTCTCCAGGCCATCTTCTGCCTCATCATTGGTGGTGGAGCTTTCTTCTGAGCTACTTTACACAGCTGTTTTCTTCTTGGTTTTGGTTTGTAGCTTTCAGAGCCCTTTTCTTCTCTCTTTCATTCTTTTTCTTTTCCTGTTCAGCCTTTTTATCTTCTTTTTCTTTGTGAGCCTTCTCCAACTCCATCTTCTCAGGTGTGTCGGTCACGATTCTTGTTTTCACTTTCTTTCTTACAATTTTTTTTTTCTTTCTGTGGCTTTTGGCAAGGGAAGAATGACTTCTGGAGGCACATAACCCAAGTGAGCAGAAGAACCAGATTTGTCACTTGATAAGTGCTCGGAATTTGTCAGAGTGGCAGGTGGCTCTCCTGGGTCTGGATCTGCTTCAAGGAAAGGAAAGGAACTTTATTGTCATTGAACACAGGGAACAACAAGATTACGTGGTCAGGTGGAGGGTAAGCCTGAGCCATGCCACTATGCGCACTGCCACTATTGGCCTACCAGACTTTTTTTTTAAATACCTGTGACATGTGTTGGCTCATGAGATGGTCCAGGCAGGTGAGCAGCTGCACTGGTGGAGGGCTCTTCTCCAGGCAGGTCAGCAGTGGCACTGGGTTCATCTTCTGGATTTGCCCTGTCTGTCACCATTGATGGTGCATAGTCTTCTTCCGGGAAGATGTCCCTGTTGAAAGGGTATATGCCTGTTGCTCTGAAACCTGAGGTTATGTTTGTTGGTGACATTGCAGAGAGGAACGTTTGCTTCACAAGTTCCGAGACCTCATAGATCGATACGGTTCGCCCAGGATGTGATCGCATCCACCCATCCATCGCTCGGTTATAGTAGGTTTTGAGTGGTCCATAGACAGTTTTGTCTAATGGTTGCAAGCGGTGTGAGGTGTGAGGTGGCAGGGTGAGCATAATGACCCCATTCTCTTTAGCAATTGTCACTGACTTGAGTGAGATGTGAGACTCATGTTTGTCCAGAAGGAGCAGGACTGGGTGATCGGTGGAGCAGTTGGTGTGGCGGATGAAGTGCTTCAGGAAGATGAGGAAGGCATCTTCATTCATCCATCCAGACTTTGTACAATGACCAATGGAACCTGCTGGTGATCCATTGAGGAGGCTGTCCTTGAAGCGGATACACCCAAGATGATGGGATCTCCCGGCATTAGGACCACAGCAGGGGTGGGCCTACCCCTTTTTAAAAGTGTATTGTATTCTTACCTTTTATCATTACATTACATTACATTGCATTTAGCTGACGCTTTTATCCAAAGCGACTTACAATAAGTACATTCGACCAGGAAGACACAACCTTGAAGAAAACAGAATCATATAAGTACATCAGGTTTCATAGAGCCAAACATTTCAAGTGCTACTCAACTGGCTATAGATAAGCCAGTCCTTTATTAGTATAGTGCTCTGTTAGCAGTTCTTTGTTAGTAATTCTATCGCTCGAAGTGGAGTCGAAAGAGATCAGTTTTCAGTCTGCGCCGGAAGATGTGCAGGCTTTCTGCTGTCCTGATGTCAATGGGGAGCTCATTCCACCATTTTGGAGCCAGGATAGCAAACCCACGTGTTTTTGCTGATGGGAACTTGGGTCCCCCTCGCAGCGAGGGTGCAGCGAGTCGTTTGGCTGATGCAGAGCGTAGTGCACGCGCTGGGGTGTACAGTTTAACCATGTCCTGGATGTAGGAAGGGACAGATCCATTCGCAGCATGGTATGCAAGTACCAGTGTCTTGAAGTGGATTCTAGCAGTTACCGGAAGCCAGTGGAGGGAGCGGAGGAGCGGAGTGGTGTGGGAAAATTTAGGAAGGTTGAAGACCAGACGAGCCGCTGCATTCTGGATGAGCTGCAGAGGTCGGATGGCACATGCAGGTAGACCAGCCAGGAGGGAGTTGCAGTAGTCTAGGCGTGAGGTGACGAGAGCCTGGACCAGAACCAGCGTGGCTTTCTGGGTCAGCTGGGGACGTATCCTCCTGATGTTGTAAAGCGTGTATCTGCAGCAACGGGTTGTAGCAGCGATGTTTGCAGTGAAGGACAGTTTGTTATCTAGGATCACACCCAGATTCCTTGCAGTCTGAGTCAGGGAAACAACAGAGGTGCCGATGTTGATTGTCAGGTCAAGAGTGGGACAATCTTTTCCTGGAAGGAAAAGCAGTTCAGTTTTGTCAAGGTTGAACTTGAGGTGATGAGCAGACATCCACTGTGAGATGTCAGCTAGACAAGCAGAGATGCATGCGATGACCTGGGTCTCTGAGCGGGGAAAGGACAGAATTAATTGGGTGTCGTCAGCGTAGCAGTGGTATGAAAAACCATGCGGGCTAATGACTGATCCGAGCGAGTTTGTGTACAGGGAGAAGAGGAGGGGACCAAGAACAGAGCCCTGAGGGACCCCTGTAGTTAATTGACAAGGGTCGGACTCGGACCCTCTCCAAGTTACCCTGTAGGTACGGTCTTTGAGGTATGAGGTGAGGAGGGAAAGTGCAGAGCCTGAAACTCCAAGTTCTTGGAGAGTGCGAAGGAGGATCTGATGGTTCACCGTGTCGAATGCAGCAGACAGGTCCAACAGGATGATGACAGAGGAGAGAGATGCTGCTTTGGCAGTGTGCAGTTCCTCAGTGACAGCAATGAGAGCAGTTTCTGTGGAGTGACCTGCCTTGAAACCAGACTGGTGCGGATCCAGAAGGTTGTTCTGATGGAGATAACAGGAGAGTTGTTTAAAGACAGCGCGTTCAAGTGTTTTAGACAGGAACGGGAGGAGAGAGACAGGCCTGTAGTTTATAACATCAGATGGGTTGAGAATGGGTTTCTTTAGGAGAGGGTTTACTCTTGCCTCCTTAAGACTATTTGGAAAGTGACCAGAAGTTAGAGAAGTGTTGATGAAATGGGTGAGAAACGGTAGAATATCAGGAGCGATAGTCTGAAGGAGGTTTGTTTCATTAAAACAGATTATTGTTTAACCCTGTATCTGGTGCTTTGAATTCCTTCTTTTATAAATCTGAGATGCTCATCAAAGAACACGCGGAGCCGAGGTGGGTTTCAGACCACACCTTGCTCCAACAGTCCGAAAATAGATTGAAATTGTCAATAAAACCAAAATTGGCAGCTCTGCAGGCGGATTGGAGCCAGGTGTGGAGGCTGAGGATCCTAGTGAAACGCCCTGCTCCACGGGCCAGCGTTGGGATCGGACCTGAGATAAAAACCGACTTTTCACAGCTCCGTAAAAGAATAAAAAGTTTCTTAAAATCCTTTTTTGTCAGCTCCGTCTGCTGGCGGGCTGTATCGTTAGATCCCACATGGACGATTAGACGATTGACAGAGGACGGGAGTGAGTGCTCCAGGGAGGCAGCGCGTGGCCGCGTTGAAAAATCGGATGATTCTGATTATGGAATCCCCGATTATTAATGTCGTTGGGGCGAACAGGGGACGAGGGGGTGCCGGTGATTGAGGATGTGGTGACCGAGCAGAAACAGCTGGGCTCGGAGAGGATTTTCTTGCCAGCTCAGGGCCCGAACAACTTCCCGAGCATCTCAGCACGGCCACGGGCTTGAGGAGTCTACGACGTGAAGAGGTGGTCGCCGGACGGGATGAGGGACGCCGAGTTGACTCCACAGTGGCCTGGGAAGCAGCACAAATGCTGTTGGCTGCCGGCGCAGAAGTTGCAGAGGCGGTAGGGTTTAGATCTGGACGGGTCGGTGCCGCGGGAGCATCAGCTGGACGTGCCGGATCATCTGGACGGGTCTGTGCCGCGGGAGCATCAGCTGGACGGGCCAGATCGTCTGGACGGGCCAGCGCCGCGGGAGCACCAGCTGGACGGGCCGGATCATCTGGGCGGGTCAGTTCCCCGGGGGCATCAACTGGATGGACCGGATTGTCGGACAGGGCCGCGAAGCGGTTCCGAAGGCCCAGGCGAGGCAGTGAAGTTACCCCATTCAAAAAGCTCTTGCGCACCACTTCAGACCACGACTGCTGGTGGCCATGTGTCGAGGAGTCGGAAGGCAGTGGACAGGTGGAAGGATCCCACAGAACTGTGTCATGGATAGTTGCATTGAACGAGGCAAGCTGTTTAGACTGCACCGATGCTACCTCCATGAGACCGGACACGAGAGACTCATTTTCTTTCAGCTTGTCAGAAAGCCGTCGGATATCCTCTTTAAGGTCTGTTATCTGTTTATTTGCTCTTTGAAGTAGCACATCATCCTCAGGGTGTTTTGATGGCATTCTTGAGTGTGAAAGGTTTAGGGCAATTACTGTCCCATGCACCAATGCCAAACTGCGTCAAGATGTTGCATAAGCAGGGATGGCTAAATGTTTGTAAGCAGGAGAGCTAGATGCTAACAGATGCCAGATGCTAACAGGTAGTGAGAGCCTGTAAAAAAAAAAATCTGGTAGCCACCAGAGTTATCGCAGCTTCCGGTCTTGGCTATGCGGCAGTCTCACACACACACATTACCAAATAAGGAGTATGTGGGAGTTCCCTTCGATTCTATTGGCTCTGACGGTTAGAAAGAGATGTCAATCAGCAAAATTGAACAAGGGGGGCCAGAGATAGGTCAAATGACCCCAGAAGTGTTTTTTTGTGCTAAATCTCTCTAAAAAGGTCAAATTTAACTTGTTTTGCATCAATCTTGATACAGGGTACTTATTATATGTTGTAGTTTGGATTCCTAAAGCTTTTAGTCTACCATCCCATCATTCAAGGGTGGTTTTCACTATAAGTAATTTTTTTTTTTTGGATGGACAGAATAATATTTTTTTTTTTACTGTGTTCAATCTGAATTTACTTTAAAATAAAAACATCTATATTGATTCTGACACTTCTACATCCAACTCACAGGTGTAACCTTGCTTTGAGAAAAAATATTATTTATTTAACCCTTTTAGAAGGGAAGATATGTGCCGTAAATATGTGTCCCGTTGGTGTTAAAAGATTCTCTCTTTTTGTCCTGATCCATTTATATAAAAACCTGTCTGAAAATGAGCTGATCAGATTTTGGCCACTTTCTGATGTCACAATGTTTTTTTGGATTGTGCAGCCATTAGCCCCCCCCACACCTTGTCACCTGAATCTCCTCCTAGAGCACCATTGTGTTTGTTTTAAACCAATCGTCTCTCAGAGGGGCGTGGCCAGCAGCAGCTCATTAGCATTTACAGCTCTCGACACCGAATCAGCCCTTTTGAAACAGGGCTGAAACAGAGGGGTTTATGGGATGCTGCAATGATCTGTTTGGTGTTTCAGCCAAACACTTCAGAGACATGTATTTGTATCGGAGATCTATAATATATTGTTGAAAAATAGTATAATAGGGGACCTTTAAGTGAAGTTATTTCAGGGAGGAGAAGGTCCATCTGAGTAATGGATAGGGTAGAACTTGTGGGCAAAACCAATCATGTGATACACAAACGTGAGCAGATTGTACTAAGAGATAAGAAGACAGTAGCATGTCCAGCAGTTTTTAATTGCGAAACAACTACTTTCTACCTGTTCCACACTTTTATCATGTTATAAGGATGTTGTTAACATCAATTACTCGTTATATGTAATTTCCTTGTAACCTTCCTCTTCCTGACCTGACCTTGTTGAACTGACATCTGTTAGAAAGGGATGGATGGTGGCTATGTTGACTCTGTGTCAGGATTCGGGAAAAGGTAGTACCCAAATCCAGAATAAAAAAGACAAAAAGGTCAAGGAACAAAAGGCGAGCTTTATTTTGTAAAGCTGATGACTGAAAAAACAGGTAGCACGAGGTAGCATCAAAACAAAAACTGACCGTGAACAACATGGAGGGAGATAGGAAAGACAATGAACCGACAAGGAGCACAGGGGAAGACAAGACTAAATACAAAGAAGGGTAATCACAGGACAAGACACAGCTGGGCAGGGGAGGCAGAAACACAAGGGTAACAGGTTAACACAATCAGACATAGGAGGGCAAACACAGGAAGGAAGACAAGACACAGGGAGAACAGAATTGCAAAACTAAAACCCATGACAAGACAGACAAAACTAAAATCGTGACATAAAACTAAGATCGTGACACTCTGAGGAAAAAGGAATCTGCTTTTTATTTGTGGATCTTACTACAATCATGTTCCTGTACTCTCTGATAAGCATGTTTCCTGGTCTGCCTGCCTCCTTTTTGACAAATGCAATCTCACTGTAACACTGGCAACAAACAGGTTACATTGGCGGCAGAACCATGCCAGGGAACATAGACAGCGAGACCCTGGAGAGGGTAGGCAACAACAAAAGGGCAGCGAGGGATTAGACACAAGTGTATAGGATCAGGCTGGGGCAAACAATCACAAAAAGGCGGGAAAACACAAAGACAGGATGTAAAGCCAGACATGGCAAAGACAGTGTTTTCACAAAACCTCAACAGGAAACAGAAAATACAAGATCATGACAAAAAACTGGTAAAATGTCTTCATCCCTCAGTGATACGGTACAGTACTGTTCTAGTTTGTATAAATGGGCAGTTTTGTCCTTGAATTTAACCTTAACATCTATTTATTTTTATTCAGACCCTTCCAACAGTGGCCTCAATTTGTCTTCTTCTGTCCTTTACTCCCCAGTCTGCATCTTTGAATGTCTCTACGGTTTTATCTGTTGAACTTAACCATTCCTGTGACGTTAAAAGTTACAGTGCTGCAACATGGCAGTGCCCTTCCCCAGAGATGGGGACTCGAGTTTGTGACTCGGACTCGAGTCGCACTTAAGTCGCACACACAGAGACTTCAGACTTGACTTGGACTCCTGCTCAAAAGACTTCGGACTCGACTTGGACTCGTGTTTTGGGACTCGTGAACAATCATTGTGTTTTCTATTTTTGGCGTATTAAAGGTGGGGTAGGTAAGTTTGAGAAACCGGCTCGAGATCGCTAGAATTTGAAAATACACAACCGGAGAAAATCTGCCACTTCCTCACAGAGCTCCTCCTCCAACACACACGAACGCGCACATGACCAATGAGGGCACGAGATAAGTTTGTGCCCCGATGGGAGGCTGACAGGCAGGTAGGACATCCAGTTACTTTAGCCGGGCCGGCTATCGGGATGTTAAGAGCATTCCATGGAATATAACAAAAAGTGTATCTCGAGCCGGTTTCTCAAACTTACGTACCCCACCTTTAACATTAACATCATGGTAACACCATGGCGACCGGCGGCACACCTGCAGCTGTACCGCTTGTAATTAGGTTCAACTATAAAAACTTTGAACAAAACGCCGGCGGCACCAACAAAAGGAGCGCACACTGCAAAGTCTGCAATATTAAAATCAAGGATGCTGGTGCAACAACGTCAAATTTCATCAGGCACTTGAAAACTCACCCGGAGAGGTCAGTCACATTAACGCATATGGACGGTTAGCAAACATGTTTAGCTCAGCATCAGCTATGTAATGTTAACTTAGCTTGCTACTAGTTTTGTAACTGAATATTTGAAAAGATGAGTGAATGTTTGCTTGTCACACTTGTTTGCGTTGAGTGGCGTTGACATCCAACTCTTGACATGACATAAAAAAGGTCGGTAAGGTTAATCATTACGTTCCGCTGCCACCATCTACTGGCTAACGTTAAACGTAGAAAAATACATAGTTACATACATAAATACATCTGTCGGTTTATAGGCAGGTTACAGGTTTATTGTTGACCACGTAACGTTAATGTTACAGGTTTATCAGGTTACCATTACACTGGGTTTGAGTGAGAGGATAGAGGAATATGTTTATTTATAGTAGACTTAAAAGATGTAATTAGAGACCCAGTGTAATTAAACAATACGGTTGCAGAGGTCAAATTTTTACATTTTTGTCCACTGGCCAAATGGCGAGCCTAGTGAATGTTGAAATTTTACCAGCCACTCAATAGATTGCCATTGTTATTTTTGGCTGGTGCGTGCAACATACAGTACCAGCCACTTGATGATTTACCAGTATTTGGCTGGTAAATGGTGTTAATGGTAGATATCTCTTTTGGAACAGGTCATGTTTTAATATCACCAGTTCAGTATATTTCAGATAATATTGCAGCAATAGTTTTTTAGTTGCAAATGGCACAGAACAAATGTTTACTTTTAACACAGTTTCCCTGCGGGGGATTAATAAAGTATTTGTGATACTGATTTCTGATTCTGAAGTGTTTTGCTTATAAGTTGTTTGCATTTAGCTAAAGTGTGATGTTTTTCCTCATATTGCATTGCAATAGCCTGTTTAAAGTGATCATATAACAAACAACTAATCAGTACTGATACTGTATGCTAATAGATATAGGAGTGATAATAATACAGTAAATGCTTTGAATTTCTTAGATATAGCTGTGCAGTATTCTTAACAGACTGGATAGCAGCAGACAATAGAAGGCTTATTACAACCAGAAGAGACATGAGACTTTTATTTTTTAGAGACTTGAGACTTGACTTGGACTCGTGACCAAAGACTTGAGACTTGATCAAGTCTCACCCCACAAAGACTTGAGACTTGACTTGGACTCATGACCAAAGACTTGAGACTTGACTTGGACTTGCAAAAAAAGACTTGTGAACATCTCTGCCCTTCCCACAAAATATATAACCGGGATTTTTTACTTTAAAATAACTGTTGATCAGATTCGAAATCCATTTAGTTAATCGGCTTTACTTGGTTGCTTCTTTTCAACTTTCGAGTACCTAAGTTATGATGGTTGCACTAATAACCACTGAGGATTCTGGAGAAAAACAGCCAACTCTCACTATTAGTAAGAAACAGGGAGTTATAGAACTGTTATGGCGCATTTCCACTGCAGCGGGTTGCCCCGTTTAAGCGTCCTTAATCGTCCTCAAGCGGCCAGGCCAGTTTTTGGTGGCCTTTCCATATAGCGTAGCCCCGGCTAGCGGGTACTTTTTCCCTCTTTTTCCGGCCCCATAAAATGTGACCTGCTCCATCGAAATCAGTCGCATTGACCCGAAGACACATTTTGAGTTGTATACACTGTTGGAAAGAGGATATTCCTAGCTTTCTAATGATATCAGGATTGTTTTTGTACTCCAAATATTAAGCGAAATATGTCACATTATATAATGACTGTCACCGAGTCCTCATTTTGAGAAAAAGGCCTTTAAAGTTTCCTCTTCTCTGGAATCCATCGATCTGATTGATTATTAGTGGAGCAAATGATCAAAATACTACGGAGGGAAGATATTTTTGTTTGGAGGGGAAGCTCGCGAGTGTGTGTGTATACGTGTGTGTGTGTGTGTGTGTGTGTGTTTGTGTAATTTTGCGTTTGTGTGTATTGTGTTTGTTTCCCGGGGAAAACACTCACGAGAAACACCGGCTGTTGTTATGCCTGCTGTGAGGTTAAGTTACTCCGTTCTCCGCTTGTAATTATGCCGTTACAAGCTTCAAAGTTGTATTTATCATCTGAATTTGCAGAAACAAGTTTAATATTCTGAAAGCCAAGACTTTGTTTAATTGAAATCAGATGAAAACAAACTGTAACGGACCCTGCCGTGTTATCTATGATTACTATACTCTTACATTCATAATTTCAGCCGGAGGGAGGGGGGGGGGGCGGCGCTGCTGGAAGAGCAGATTGCCAGTGAGAGGTGCCTGTCTTCGTCCCTTTACAAGCTTCAAAAATGTATTTATCGTGTGATTTTGGAAATAAAAGTTTCATATTCTGAAAGCCAAGACTTTGTTTATTTAAAATCAAACAAAACACCCGAACCCTGAAAAAATAGTTTTGTACGTAAATCCACGTTTATTCTGAAATGAGCCGTTGCGACTTCCGACTGATTTCGATAGAACGGGTCACAAATCGTGGTTCTATCAGGCCAGGGCCAGGGCTGAACTAGTGACGTCAACACTCTCGACTGCTGATTGGTCAGAGAGAATCGTCACAAGATCGCGCGCGAGATCATCCCTAGCGTCGCATATATATCTAGAAGCAAGCTTGTAGCATTTTTATACACAGCATTTTTGTAAACGGAGGAGCTACAAAAATGGCAACGTCAAAGAAAAGCACACCGTGGTCGACCGAGGAGGTGACGACGTTCTTACATCTCATTGCGGATGATAAAATCCAGCGGGAGCTAGACGGGAGCCCCGCCTACACTGCGTTGCTACCCCAGGTCCTAAACTGTAATGGAAATGCGCCACGGCCTCGGACGGCCAGCGAGGCAGCCCGAGGCCTGAGCGAGGATGCTTAGGGACGCTTAAACGGGGCTACCCCGCTGCAGTGGAAATGTGCCATTATAGTCAGGTGTATTGACCCATCCAATCACCCAAACCACCTTATAGGGTTTTCTACTCATGTGTTTAGTTTGTCATCAATCTTTCCCAGATCACTGAGTTTTAGGGCTAACGTATCCACAAATGTGGTCTCTAGTATCTCTAATATGTTCATCCACTTGTTGACACATTAAAAAAGAATCATGTCAAATATATCTGTGTCCTCGTCTAAAAGAGGAAAGGGAGAATGAGAAGGGAGAATGAGAAGGCAGAATGCCCGGCTCCACAGGGCACTGTGAGCACAACATTAGCATTCCACCCTGGCACCGAGGCAATACTGAACATCTAAGCAAGAGCCAATTGATTTTTGATGCAATTCTCTTGTTTCATCCTCACAGCTGAATTATTTGGCTCTATGTGTTTATCCATCTACTAAAGTATGAGCCCTTGATGATCCCGGTCAAGCCATAGGAAAATAACTCTAAAAAGGAGGTGAAGGAAATTGGAAATGCACATCTTCCTGAATAACATTAAAGGGAGTGACAATACCACGCTTACTTTCATTTATAATGATGGTGCTATCTCTTTTTTTTCCATTACCACAAGCGTACTGTTCTAATCTCAGGCGGACGGGCGGGCAAGTGGGTGGATTTGTGCATTTCTGTATGGTGAGGATATTGATTGAAACATCTGCTATCCACCCTGGAATTTAGAGAAGGACACAGAGGATGCTGGCTAAACCAAAGAGATGAATGAGAATATATGGCACCAGATTTATGGAGTAAAGGAGATATATGCTGTGTCTTCACCTGTCATGGGCAACGTAAGATCACTGGCTAATAATGGACATGCTAACATTGTTAGCCAGGAGTCAGGCGGAATATCTGGAGTGTAGTTTAATGTGCTTTACGAAAACATGGCTGCACCAAGTTATATCTGACAACAGAGTTTCCACCAATGAATTCCTGACTGTTCGGGCAATGTTTCCATCAACAACGTTTCCTTTGTTGGCTTCCAGACTGTTTGAACAACACGGATTGTACCGGGAGCTTCACGATGTCTTCTGAGGTCCCTGTTCTTTGGAGGACATCCTAGACGCTGTTTTGTATAGATCGCTGTGTCCCAGTGGCTACAAGGACTTCAAATTATGTTTAAACAAATATGTATATATTAATATAATACAAATATATATTTAAATGTATTTTCTAATATGGTGCCACTGTCAAGAATGTTGTCCTAGGATTGATCAAGTATTTAGATTGATTGAAAGAGGTCAACTAACGAGAACTTAGCTCTGACTATTGTAACCTAATAGAACTAAACAAATTGAAAAACCCTGACAAAGACAAACTGACCTGACAAATACAAAATCAATATCCCAAAGTTTCCCAGTTCATCAAAAACCATCCACATCGAACGGAAACAACTTTTTACTGAACTCACCAACATGAAACATCTAGCGTTCCTTAATCAGTTCCAGAATAGACTGCTGCTGCTGACGGATCCTCTCCACAGCAAATGTTATCTCCAACTCGGCTTGTTATTTACTTTGTTATTGCCAAAACGTACCCGTACAAGAATGTGATCTGCCAGTGAGAATTGGCAGATTAAAACGCTACTGTAATGCTATAATAACCCCATCACTCTGTTTTAAGCTTATCGGTGGTGACATGCACCAACGATAAACTTAACGGACTTGTGCCGGCATGATCAGGGCCGTATTCACCATTGAGGTCACCAAGGTCCGGACCTCTGTAATTTTTTCCGAGCTGTGTATAACTAAACTTGTGAAATAACGGCACTAAACGGGGTTCTTTGTAGTACTTCCATTTACTGACGATGGGGGCGCTGCAGAACTACGTAGCCTCGATTAAAGCAAACAGAAGAAGACGACATGTATCAACAAACCACCGCAGGCCGGACTTCTACCGGTGTTGTTTCAAATTATGCACCCCCGTCGTGAAATGCACCCCCAGGCCTGCCGTAAAAAGCGCCCCCCAAAAAAATATGCTTCTATTAATCCCACCCTCAAGCACTTTGGAGGGTATAGTTGGCGGAATAGTACCAATAAATGGAGCAAGTTTCATGTATGTCACACGTTTATTGTCAGAGATAGCAAGGGGTGCATATCGTGGCAACCAGGCTGTTCATAAAAAGCACCACCCAAAATTAAAAAAATTATATTAATCCCACCCTCAAGCACTTGATGTAAAAATAAACAATACATTGTAAAGCACAAGTACAAGCAAAAGTATACAGACAGGACGTCACAATTAAATAAAAACATATATTAAATAAAAAATTAACTGAAAAATAAGTGACGAATGAATGCAAAATCCAGGATTCGACAACCCAACCATCAAAAAGACAACACCGGAGCAGCTGAGGAGTGATGAGGTATCTAGAGATCTGAGTCCAGCGGGCTGCTTGTGTTTCTGTTCATCAGGACATCATATGACCAGCAGCAGGCGCGCCGGATTCATTTTAGAAGTGGGGGGGGCCAAAAAAGTGTGTGTGTATGGCCCAATCCCAAACCACGCCCTACACCCTACCCCTACACACTCCCCCTCCGTGACGGAGTGAACTCCGTGGAGTGACACATGAGGCTCCCTCCTATCAGATGGAGGGAGTAAATACAGCGGCAAGCTTTGGGACAAACTCCCTTCTCTCCGGCAGAAACAGGAAATGCCGTAACTGTATGTAACAACGGTTTCAAATCAGCATCTGTGACGAAGGTAACTTCGTCACTGTGGACTGACGACTTCGGACCTTGTAACTCAGCACTTTAGTGAACAGTTTTGCACTTTATTAGCGTGATTGCACAGTACCGTTTGGCATGGCATATTTGCACATTTTATGTAATTTATACTAATTATTGAGATAGTATTTATTAAAGGATTAAACCGTATTGATTGAAATGTCGTCTGGCAGGTGCTGGTCGGGTCCTCGGCTCCGCCTGACAAGATAGGGGAGTTAGCGAGAGCGCCGAAAGTGCTTATGCTGGTGTAGAATGACAGCGGTCAAGAATAATCCGGGTGCAAATAATATGTGGGGGTGTAGACATCATAGCGTTAAGTGGCATTAATTGTTCAAGTGCTGACTGCGTTTAGTTGGGTTTGTATGTGTGTACTTCTGTTCAGTTATATGTTTGTGTTTGAAAAGTGTTCCCCCTCCCGTTATGTCTGTTGCTGGATTGTGTGCACCTGGTGCCCTGTGTTGTCTCCTCCCCCCTCACCTGTGTCTTGTTGTGCTGATTAGAGTGTGTGTATTTAGGCTCTGTTTTCCCTGTCTGTTAAGGAGGGCAGGGAGTGTGTGTGAGATCCTGGTGGCTGCAGGATGTGTTCAGGGAGAGCAGCAGGATTGAGGCTGTGTGTGTAATGTGTTCATGTTTTAATAAATGCCCACACCGGGTTGTATTTTTGGACGTTCTGCCTCTGCCTCCTTGCTTGGTCGGGCCGCTCAATTGTCAGCGTCACAGCATCTCTTTGACAAAAAATGTAAATTAATAACTCAAATAAAACTCCAAACATCTTTAATTGTGTTACTTTTTTGTAAAGCTCTTTTAGTTTTAAACCTGATGTTTATAAGCTTCTTAGTTTTTGCAACAGTCTGTAAATATACACAACTTTATAATAAAATGCACACATTTATCTTTTTCTAGACTGTATGATCCTAAGTAAAAAAAATATGAGGTTATCATGAGGTTGTTAACATCGCAATTTATCAGTATCGTTTAGTGGTTTTGCAAAGAATTAACCACTCTCTGTTTTTGTACCATTCTGCGTTGAAGTACCTTCTCTTTGCCCAAATAATCTAGCGGTCTCCTTTTTTTCGACAGTTGGCTGTACAGTACAGCTTTACCCGCCTCAATGTCCCGACAACAAACCTCCATGCAGTCAGAACCAGCCTGTTTCGGTTCAACGACGGCGGTGTTGACAGTCTCTGCGGCCGCAGAGCTGCTGCTTTTGGGTTCATCTGGCTTCGCTGTTTCTATGACTGATGAAGGTCCAGGCTCCGGAGATGTGGATGTCAGGGATGTGACCTTCCAGTTGTTAAATTTAAGTTTAGATTGACTGTATTTATTCTTCTGTGCTGGTTCTTCTGACATGTTTGCAAGTGTATATATTCTTTCTATCTGGTTAACTGCTGACACACACAGAACAACGTAACAAATAAAGTAAACAACGTAACAAATTAGGGCTGTCAAACGATTACAATTTTTAATCAGATTAATCACAGCTTAAAAATTAATTAATCATGATTAATCACCATTCGAACTATGTCCAAAATATGCCATTTCTTTATGTATATTGTTGTGGGAATGGAAAGATAAATGAAAGAAGGCGGATATATCCATTTAACATACAGTATGTATATATAACATTTTTCTGTGTGTCAAAATGAAAGACAGCCCACACACCTATCAATCATCAAACCGTGGGGTCTTAATTCATTACGTGTTGATTTCTATCAACAGGGGGGGGGGGGCTAGTGGAGTACTTCGTGACCACAGAGTGTGAACGTTGTGATCAGCTGTTTTAGCGCAGTTCTCCAGTGAAGGGGGGGAGTCTCCCTCCGCAGCCGGTTGGCGTAGTTTTGGCACAATTCCGTTGTACAGACCGCCGTTAACAGCAGCCCTGTCTGTGCACACGGAGACCGACTCTGTCGTCCGGTGATCTAACCGCCTTCTGGAAAAGCTTCACAAGTACGTCGGTACGCAAATGCGCTTTGTGACACAAGTGACGGTACGCATTTCAGATTACGCACATAGTACCAGTTATGTGCACCCCTGTACTACAGCAAAAGTATTCTCCGTCTGGACTTCCTGCAACAACACCACGCCGTTATCTTGATTCTGATTGGCCAGAAGACATCAAAGATGTTCTATTGAGAAGACGATCACTACGTGACAAAAGTTTTCAAAACCGTTTCTGGTCTTCGGTATTTCCAGACAAGTGGCTACTGAAATCAATCTTACTAACTGCTGTCTGTGCAATTTACTCCGCGCGAGTTGGGGGACTTTATTTTGCTTACTTTAACATCATTTTTCATCAATCAATCAATCAATAGGATATGGCTGTAATATGCCTAAGGCCTTTTAGTCGCTCATAAATAAATAAGTATCAAAGATGGTGGGGCTAAGCCATTTCTTGGGTGTAGCCTACCCCAGCCATACCCTGGCGCTGCCACTGGTGGGATGTATGGGGCGGGCCATTCTGCACATGCGTTAAATGCGTTAAATATTTTAACGCAATTAATTCAAAAAATTAATTGCCGCCGTTAACGCGATAATTTTGACAGCATTAAAACAAATCTAAGCTTTTTTTATTGGTTGTAATTTACATGGATACATTTGAATGGTGTGACAATGTCCTATTTGATAACCGGCATAACAGGAAGAATATTTACATTTTATGTACATATTCTTCCAGTTATGTCTGCCTGCTTTATTTTACCTAATGCAAAGTGACCTGCTCCATCGAAATCAGTCGCATTGACCCGAAGACACATTTTGAGTTGTATGTTGGAAAGAGGAGATTCCTTTCTAATATCAGGATTGTTTTTGTACTCCTAATATTAAGCAAAAATATGAGTCGTCATTTTGAGAAAAAGGCCTTTAAAATGTCCTCTTCTCTGGATCGATCTGATTGATTATTAGCGGAGCAAATGATCAAAAATACTACGGAGGGAAGATATTTTCGTTTGGATTACTGGTCTGGGGGAAGCCCGCGAGTGTGTGTGTATACGTGTGTGTTTGTGTTTGTGTGTATTGTGTTTGTTTCCCGGGGAAAACCCTCACGAGAAACACCGGCTGCTGTTATGCCTGCTGTGACGTTAAGTTACTCCGTTCTCCGCTTGTAATTATGCCGTTACAAGCTTCAAAGCTGTATTTATCATCTGAATTTGCCGAAACAAGTTTAATATTCTGAAAGCCAAGACTTTGTTTATTTGAAATCAGATAAAAACAAACCGTAACGGACCCTGCCGTGTTATCTATGATTACTATATTCCTTACATTCATAATTTCAGCAGAGGGAGAGGGAGCGGCGCTGTGGAAGAGCAGAGTGGCGAGTGAGAGGCGAGCTGTCATCTTCCCTTTACAAGCTTCAAAAATGCCTGTAGCTAATGAGATTGAATATAACAATCAAAAATAAGAAAATATACACAGCTAGATCAGATCGCGTTTTAGATGTGACTTTAGAGTAGAGGGGAATTATTGAAATGGGATTTGTACAGTGTTCTTCCGGCGCCCTTGACCAGCAGATCCTGTGTGAACGCTCTGCGTTAGTCAGTGGACGTCCGACAACATGCACACTAACTTATATTGCAGCTATAGGATAAACTTTGGTTTAAATTGCGTGAATAAACTAGCTAGCGAACTAAAGTTAATTACATTCATCCAATGTCAGAAGGATTACCTTTTAACAAACCTTGTAATGCTTTTCTTTCATTTCAATTTGAGTAAAACATTGAAGATATAACATTGTATTTGTTAAACTAATAAAGTATGCACAGTCATTTTTCTTCTCTCATCCATTTATTCAGGGACATGAACCAGCATGGCAGTGCTGCGTAATCAAACAATGAGACATATCGCGCTCCGCGCTTGCTTATGATGTCACAAAGGGACATACCATTAAACTTGGAGTAAGGGTGCTATTACAAAGTAATACTTAACACTCCCACTCAACCTTAACTCTATTGGTTACATGAAAACAAAACAACAATATAATAAGGCTTCTCTTTTGCCTTAACAATGTGAATACACACGTGCACTTTTAAGTGCCAAACATGTCTTGAGCAAACCTCTTTAGTTATAGCCTTGTAGCTGGCTTGGTCATGACATCAGCAATCATTAACTCAGTAGGGCAGTACTCCAAAGTTAACTTTCCGTTATTTACAGTTTCCCTAATGAAATGGTACTTAATATCAATGTGTTTGCTCCTTTGCCCGTTTACTGGGTTTTTGGCAAGGGCTATAGTACCTTCGTTGTCCTCGTACACCTTTGTTTGTGCATACTGCTATGTGTCTATACCTCAGATCAGTAGCTGATCTAAATAGATACATTCTTGTATAGCTGATGCTAAAGACATGTAGTCTGCCTCACAGGTGGATAATGCCACTGTTGGTTGTTTCTTTGTTTCCCATGAGATCAGAGAGCTTCCTTTACTTAGACTGACACAATATCCTGATGTGCGACGTCTGTCTGTTGCATCTGATGCCCAGTCAGCATCACAGTACACTTTTAGACCTAGTGCCTCTGTCATTTCTCTTAAAGCATAACTCCTGTTCTGTTGTGCCTTTTAGATAGCTGAACACATGTTTTACTGTGTTCCAATGTTCCTCTGTTGGTTCAGCCAAGTGCTGAGATAGTTTACTGACCACAAAACCTATATCTGGTCTAGTACATGTGGACAAGTAAATTAAACTTCCCACTGCCTCTCTGTATTTAGTTGGGTCTGTCAATTTCTCAGAATCAACTGTTTGTTCAAGTTTTGGCTCACATGGGGTCGCCCTGGCCTTGCAATACTGCATTTCAAATCTCTCTAGGATTTTGCCTATATTTCTTTTGAGACATTTTAACTTCACCTTCTGTTTGGTAAAAATCAATTCCCAGGAAATGTTTCAACTTTCCCAGGTCCTTCATTTTAGAAAGCATAATCTGTACACCTTCCAGTACATTTGTGTTGCTTGCTGCTATGATCAGGTCGTCAACCCATACAATCATGATTACCTTTTCATCATGTTCCTCTCTTGTATACACACAATGATCAGCTGGATTCTGTATGAAACCGTTCTCACTCAGACATGTGTGTAACATAGCATTCCAGTTTCTACCTGATTGCTTAAAACCTCTTAAGCCCTCAGCCTGTTTTTCAGGTTTCAGGCTCGAAAATGCTATGCCCAAAACAAATGACTATAACTTAACTTCTAAAAGGGTTATATGAATAATTTATTTTATCAAAGCAAGGTTACATCTGTGAGTTGGATGTAGAAGTGTCAGAATCAATATAGATGTTTCTGTGTCAGAGTAAATTCAGATGGAACATAGTAAAAAAGGTCAATTCTTACTTCCGCCTAAAAAAAAACATTACTTATAGTGAAAACCACCCTTGAATGATGGTATGGTAGACTAAAAGCTTTAGGAATCCAAAGTATAACATATAATAAGTATCAAGATTGAGGCAAAACAAGTTAAATTTGACCTTTTTAGAGAGGTTTAGCAAAAAGTAGTCCAGGCGGACTGACCTTTGGGCACATTTGGATACCATCAGTGCCATTTGACCTTTTTCAGGTACCATACTGTAAAAATAATTTTATTATCACTATAGGTAATCGTTCCATCCAAATACAAGTGTTTTTATAACATTTTTTTTTTTTTTTTTAATTACATTTTTTTTTTATGTAAATGGTGTGTGTGTGTCTGTGTGTGGACTTTGCCACAGTCCTTACATGTTTATCACCCGACTAACACTTCTAGGAAAGTTTACTTACACAATAACAATTAGGGAACATAGGATAAATTTGTCTCCAACAGGAGCAGATTTATTTCAAAAATAATACACTAAAACCGAAATAACACCACAAGCATTTTTTTGTAAACACTGGCAAAAAAGAAAAAATGTACACAACCTGAATGTGTTTAGTGTTTTTGAATTGAGGCACCAGGCATCTTCCCCATAATACTTGGGAATGCATACGAGTGATGATGGGGGGGGGGGTGGGGAGTGGTGGTGGTGCTGCAGAGACTTCACCCCTCATGTCTGCAGCAAGCTGCTCCCTGAAGGACTTCTGGGTGTGTGGCTTCGTCCTGCCGGGGTCACCCCTCATCTTGTGCAACTCCTTGTGGAGAAGGAAGCTGTTCACCACTGCAGTGTCCAGAAAATGGTAAAAAAAAGTCTTGTACCATTTCATAGTTGTGTGGTGAACGCTGTAGTACCCAATCAAAGCATCGGACACATCCACGCCGCCCATGCTTCTGTTGTAGTCCACCACAGCGTCAGGAACGGTAACAATCTTAGTCTTTCACACACCAGCTCGTTTCACTTTCCTCCTGACAGTCTGTCCACTGAATCAGAAGATGCAGAGGGAGGCTGAGTTAGTACTGGTGCAGACATCCAGTGGTGTAGCTTGGATGTTGATGGCTCTGGGGCAACTGTATGCTGATCTGATGCACGTCGTAGCTCGGATGAGGCAGATGTTGATGGCTGTGATCCAGAAGCCATTTGATACTCGTCTTCATCACTGTGAAAACAAATGTGGAAAAAACAATTACATTGATTACTTCACTGGCTTATTCTTTCAAAAATGTAACTCAAATCAGAAATAATTCCTCCATTTAGCGTGTGTGAAATAACAGTATACACATATATATATATATATACACAGCAAAAACCACAGTGTACATTGTACTCTATAAGAGTACATTTAACACCAGTCTCGGGGTGTATATAGGTCCAAGAGTTTGGTGTTCTCTGAACACTGTCAAAAGTGTAAAATATAAACTCCAAATAAAGAGTTAGATTTGAACACTTTGGAAGTCAAAATATACACTATAACTTTTTTGACACTGTTTGAGTGCTTTCCAACACATGCAGTGTAAACCTAGATCCCTCAGAGAGTTAAAATGTATTCTTAGTCAGTTTGTTAGTGTCACTGTGCAGAGCTGATCATTCAACACTGAGAGAGAAAATGTACTCCATGGTCATTTTTCACACTGTTTCAGTGCTGTTTAGCTGATGTACACCAAGCAAACAATTTTGGGGTGAATCATTAACACTTCAGGAAATAAAGTACACATCAGATTCTTGAAAACATGCGTTTATTTAAAATAATGGGATTTTGATGTGTTTTAAATATAACATCGTGGCTGTGGTCCTGGATCATAGGTCCTGGATGGATATCCTCGTGGATTCATCTTCCTATTATACACACATGCATTTCCAAACATTTGGACTACCTATGTTGCAAATGTATTATCTTTTCAATTTACACACGGCATCTATTGTACGTCTGTCCGTCCTGGGAGAGGGATCCCTCCTCTGTTGCTCTCCCTGAGGTTTCTCCCATTTTTCCCTTTAAACTGTGGGTTTTCTCCGGAAGTTTTTCCTTGTACGATGTGAGGGTCTAAGGACAGAGGGTGTCGTATTGTCATACTGATATTTTGTACAAACTGTGAAGTCCACTGAGACAAATGTAACATTTGTGATATTGGGCTATATAAATAAACATTGATTGATTGATTGACATCTAATCAGTAGCAACATCAAACAACCCACAAAGTACATTTGCTCATTAGGCCTCTTTAGCCTGGGGAAACACTTTAGAGGTCATCATTCCAAAATCCTGTTACAACAAATGGACAATGTGGAATACCATACACTAGTGCTACTGTGCAAAGTAAACTGACAAAAAATATTGTTTTGAAAGACTAACAATCACCGAGCAGGATGACCAACAACTAAAAGTGTACATGGCAACCAGTTTACATCAATGTTGTAGATGGTGGTCTGCAAAAATGTGTACATGCCGTTTAAGACCTGGTCATAGGAGATCCCAAACACATAATGTGCTTTAAAAAGTTCATCAAAACTGGCAGGGAAGGAGCTCACCATCCAACGCAATGTAGTACTCATGGAGCTGTTTCTTGTGGTCCCAACTGCTAGGATGTAGGGTTGCCTCCACTGGACCAGAGTACTCCTGAAGGCTGGAGATGACTGTAAGATAACAATAAACACAAATATAAGTACACTGTACATCATATTTTGATGGATGGGTCAGACACTGACAAAAACCTTTGATAGCAAATCAGATCAGCTCGGCCATTACCATGAACAGAAGTCAAATGCAACATACATATTAATGCAGCAGTAATATAAAACCTAAAAGCATGCCAAAAATAGTAAAACACTGACAGGAACAATTTCACTGCACAATGAGTGCTTTTACTGATACTTAAAGTACATTTAGCTGATTATACTCGCATACTTTTACTTAAGTCAGGTTTTAAGTGCAGGCCTTTTACTTATAGTATATTCACAGGGTGGTATTTGTACTTTTACTTAACTTAAATCATATGAAACTTCCTCCACAACTGGAATTGGTCTATTGCACATGTACAGTACCAAATGTAGTGCGAAGTTAGACTTAACTGTTAACAGCATTATATCAGGCGGGAGGCGAGAGCTTTGAAATCATTCATTCTACACGAGTAACGTAAATTGGCGGTAGCTAAGCTAACAGCTGCTAACGTTAACGGTCTCATTATTTCAAACGGTGTCTGCAGACTAGAGTTGATTATGGCTAACGTTACCGCTGCAATAACGTCACAAATATTCTACTTGCTCACGTTATCGTTTTTAGTTGTTTAGTTATACAAATTAAAACAAGAAGACAAATATGAATATTCAGAATTATTCACTTGGTGTCTACTTACCTAGCGTTACAGTCCTGCGGAGAAATGTTGCCGTGTTCGATCCATGGATGTAGTATAACTCTTGCATCAATCTGTAACTGTCATGGTCGCGCTTTTCCTGGAGAATATTTTCAAAAAGCCGAGGGTCACGAGGCTGCGTTAAACCAATGAGAAGGCGCGGCCTATTTGATGACGAATCGAAACCTGATCGAAACCTAAAATGGATGCGGACCAGACAGACTCAATGCAAAGATATACTCTGAGGGAGTCCATCATCCCAGAATAAACACTACACAAGTCAACACCAACACCACACAAATAATCAACACCAAAGAGAGGTTCGGGGGCCTGTACTACGAAGCTGGTTCAACCTAACCTGGATATGTTTGAGTTAGCCGGTTGGCCTAATCCAAAACATACGCGCTCTCGCTAAACGGTAATACGACCCGGGTTATCAAGTGGATCGCTCAAGCCAGCCGTGTCCTATCTAGTTAGGTGCGTGTTCACATGAAAGGGGTGGTATTTGGAGCATTCGACCAATCACAAACATGGAGAAGCGCACTGACAGCGCAGCGTCATACTTCCTGAATGAAAAGTCAACTATAATATTAGACATATTCTTTCACACACAGTGACGTCACAAGCTACCCACAATGCAACGCACGCCATATATATATATAAATACGCCATTTTCCTGGAGGTGCAAATATCCTGGAGGTGCAAATATAAACAGCTAGCTAACGTAGCCAGGCAGAGCGCACTAGTTTTTTTTTTTTTTTAATTAACGACCGAAGAAATCGCTGCATGTCTTCGGATTACATCTCTGGACTTGAGGGGTGTGCTCTAGGTCGTTACCAGCGTAAACTAGAGCTGTGTGGGTTGTCGGATTGCCCTTACAGACTGCCTGCAGATGTATGGAAAAACGACCCTCGAAAGTGGCCTTCGTCGATTTTGGCTGTATCTAGGTCTAATTTCTGGAAACACCAGGTGAATACCCCACTTGTCACAATAATATTATCATGCCATTGCATATATGTGGTATTTTAGAGTTGACTAGATATTGATTAAGGCAATAGACTATGATATTCTGCTTGCACCTCGCGTGAAATGGTGGATACCGGAAGTACGGTGTCGCCCTCGGCCCAATACCCGTATGTGTGTGTGAAAGCATGAAGAAGTTAAACTTTAAACATCCATGACTTAAACACTTTATCCAGGATAAAAGCCACATAGCTGCACCTGCAAGGTGAATACAGCTGGTAACAGAACAAGTGTTTGAATGCGTACATTAACAGGTTTATGATATCACTGCCCCGTCTAAGACACGAGTGGATCTGACTTTAATTACATTTGTCTCGAGTGTTTCGTCAACTTAATGTGTTGCTTAAAATAATACTTCTGCATACAGTATGTGACACTGAGTGTTGCACGGCCAGATACGGCTCAGCTGACTCAGATAAGGAAATATGATACATTATGAAGTGATATGCCGCGGACTGTACTTAATGTTACTCTGATCCGGTTACTTATGTTGTGGCAGATATTTAAGTAAGCTTTCTTAACGCTAATGTTATAATAGTCAGATTGCTCTGAAGATGGGAGGTGATATTCTATTAATGTTCACGTTCACACAGTCGGTGATTTTTGCCGGCCGTCTTTCCTGCACCGGCAGCTTTTCTGTATTTCCTTTCTCCTGTAATATGACTTGATCGCTTTAAACTCCACACACTGAGCTCTGATTGGTCAGCAGGCAGTGCTTTCACTGAGTTGAGCTCTTAGCCTACAACCTAACCTGGGCCTCGTCTCAGGTTGACTATTTTCATTTCCTCGCTCCTCGGTCTCACCGGAAGTTGATTTGTCTGCGCCATCATGAGTACCGTCCCATGGCATTTATTTCTGCCGGAGGACCGAGGATCGATAATGGAGGAACGATAACCGAGGAACCACCAGACCATCCTCCGATGAAATCCTCAGACACTCGCCCCGCCCCCTTACTGTGTATTGTTGGGGCAGAACCTCTGCTCCGCGCCGTTCCTGTATAACTTTGTTTTAAAAGAAGGAAAACTCAAAGCAGCCAGGATAAGGGTTAAACAATAATCTGCTTTGACGGTACGTCCACACAGCAGCTTTGAAAAAATCTTGAAAATCTTGGAGCTGGGCGTGTCTGAAAGCTTGGGGATTTTTTGCGAGCAACGCGACCAACAACCAATCACATGAATCTCCCGCCCCCGACATACAAAGCAAAAAAACCCGGGGATTTTATGCGAGCAATATATATATATATATATATATATATATAAACTCCCCAAACAGGTGAAAACCTACCAGTTTCACCCACTGTCTCTGCCACCTCCCTCCATGCCTGGTTCCTCCGGTTTGTATCCCGGTAAATAGTCTGGTCGTAAAGAACCGGGTGATTTGCTACCGTAATTTCTCGTTTGGAATATGAGGAAATGAACTGCGGTCTGGCTCTCCCAGCATACACGTGGTTTGATTGGCTAGCGCTTGTACTGTCAGATTTGCATAAACAGGATTTGATTGGCTGACGCTTCCAGCTCAGCTTCAAAAGTTGAACATTGCTCAACTTTTGAATCCTGGAAATCCTGGAAATCTTCGCTTCGCTCCCCCGCAATGCAGTTCGGCGAAAAGTGAGGCAAAGTGACGTCATCCCCATTCAAAGTCAATGGGCAGAGAAGCGTTGGAAGCGTTGTTTAAAGCTGCTGTGTGGACGTACAGTAATGGTAAAATACAACACAATCACGAAGTAATCCGGATTGCTCTGGTTCTTCCCGCTGAGAGATCAACTTACTTGTCTTGTCAGCAGGAGGAAGAGAGAGCGAACCAAAGACAGAACAGGCTTACATACAAGAACAAAACAGGAGCAGCTCGGTCAGATGCAAAACGATGGCGTGTCGTAGCGAATCAGCGCGCGCCAGCCGAGATGATCCAGAAACAGTCTCTTAGTTTGAGCAAAACAAACACATCTGGTGTCCGTTATCACACATTCTTGCATAGACTTTCACACTCCTGCAACATTCCAAAGACCCGAGCTGTGTCCAAAGAATATTCCCTCGCTCACAAAGATTATGAATACATCCAACTACAAAGGTTTCATTTCTCATATTTCCGGCTTCTGGTTACACAGACTGCTATTATTAATACAAAGTAATTAAACATACACATATACTATTCAAGATATGTAGACTTCCCTGAAACATGACATGCTGGAGATCTTAAGAAGAACGTCTCCTCCCCCACCTAGCCTCCTGTCCTGCATAACTGCTTCTTGTCATACAGAGTAATAAAACATGTTTAAGCTAATTTCTCCACAATCTTTGTAGCAATTTAGTACCCAGACATGAAAGAATAAAACAGAGAAATCAATAAAACACAAGTACAGGTATCGTTTGAGCAGTAATCCCATCTAGCTGCTGCAATAGACACACTTCTTCCCCAAACATCTTTAACGCACACACACCTCTTTATCATTAACAGAAGTTAATTGTTCTTGTAGCTTAAGGGCTTCTGTGAACTTCCCTTCACCTCGGAGTCTGCTTTACTGGACTGAATACATTTATTGATAATTCAGAAGGACTATTGTCTCTCTTAACTGTGTGACTCAATTCTCAAGGCCTCTTTATAGGTCTGCAGGATATGCATCATTAACTACAAGAATGTAACTGCATTATATCTGGGGAAAATCCCCCTTTGGCTTCCCCTGTTATTTGCACAGACTATTGATAATTAACAGAGAAACTCAAGGGGCCTCTTTTAATATCTGGAAATTGCAACAAGACTTTCTGCCATTCAAATGTAACACACTCCTTATCAGGTGATATAATCTTAAATTCTTCACAGTATCGCTCACTGATTGGACGATGCAGCGCATGCACTGATCTGATGCTTCTTGACATGAGAGCAGTTTCCCAGCGGAGTGAAGAAAATACATGAACCTCACGGGACTCACTCCTGTCACGGTCTCAGGCACTTACTATGTAGGACCCAATTGCAGACAGGGAGACAGAGGTAAAGTATTTGTAGGATACTTTATTATTCCAAAATACAGCAAGATGAACAAAAAGGTCACTATCAACTCTCAAGTTGAGATGACCAAAAATAGGGAACAAACTTTTCAAGAGCACAGAGAGCATAGACCTGACCATGGCAAGAAACAAGATGAACTGACAGTGAACACTGGGAGACAGGGGAATATAAACACAGGGTAACTAGACACAGGTGGGAACAATCAGGGGCGGGGCTGACACTGATGAGCACAGGAGACACACCAGGAGTGACAGGTGAACTAATGACAGACAAGAAACACAGGGAAAAGAGACCAGACAATATACAGGGAGGAAGACAAAACCCATAACCAGACAGACAACACTAAACCTGTGACATAAACCTAGGAGTGTGACAACTCCTCAGTTTATACCGTGTTTTGTATCATTTAGTTACAAATATGTGATATATCTGAACAACAAAGTGGTCAAAAATCAAGGGACGGATTCCAGACGTCCCTACAAACCACAAAAGTCCAAAACCTCAAGCAGGGTGGGTGGAGGGGGTCCGGAGGAGGGACACAACACTAGGCGCACCAGGGTGGGTGGAGGGGGTCTGGAGGACGGGTCTCGGGCGGACGGCCCGGGGGCAAGGCAGAGACCAAGGAGGGGGTCTCGGGCGGACGGCCCGGGGGCAAGGCAGAGTCCAAGGTGGGGAACTCAGGCGGACGGCCCGGGAACAAGGCAGAGACCATGGATGGGGTCTCGGGCGGACGGCCCGGGGGCAAGGCAGAGTTCGAGGAGGGCCGAAGACCACAGCTCTCAGGGGACCGGGCAGGAGCCGGTGTTGACCGGACAGTAACCAGAGCTGGTGGAACAGGTGTCGGCAAGATTCCCCACGGAAGAGGACAAGGACTTGGCAGGACCCCCGGCAGGAGAGTAGACGGCGGGACCTCCAACGAGACAGGACAAAGGGTTGGCAGGACCCCCGGCAGGAGAGTAGTCGGCGGGGCCTCCAACGGGACAGGACACAGGGTTGGCAGGACCCCCGGCAGATGAGTAGTCGACGGGGCCTCCAACGGGACAGGACACAGGGTTGGCAGGATCCCCGGCAGAAGAGTAGTCGGCGGGGCCTCCAACGACACAGGACACGGGGTTGGCAGGACCCCCGGCAGATGAGTAGTCGGCGGGGCCTCCAACGGGACAGGACACAGGGTTGGCAGGACCCCCGGCAGAAGAGTAGTCGGCGGGGCCTCCAACGGGACAGGACACAGGGTTGGCAGGACCCCCGGCAGGAGAGTAGTCGGCGGGGCCTCCAACGGCACAGGATACAGGGTTGGCAGGACCCCCGGCAGAAGAGTAGTCGGCGGGGCCTCCAACGGGACAGGACACAGGGTTGGCAGGACCCCCGGCAGGAGAGTAGTCGGCGGGGCCTCCAACGGCACAGGACATAGAGTTGGCAGGACCCCCAGCGGAACCTCCAACGACACTTGGGTAGGGACTTGAGTGGGAACTCGATCAGAGACTCGAGAGGTGACTCGAGAGGGAACTGGAGAGGGGACTCGAGAGGGAACTGGAGAGGGAACTGGAGAGGGAACTGGAGAGGGAACTGGAGAGGGGACTCGAGAGAGAACTCGAGAGGAGACTCGAAAGGGAACTCGAGAGGGAACTGGAGAGGGGACTCGAGAGGGAACTGGAGAGGGGACTCGAGAGGGGACTCGAGAGGGAACTGGAGAGGGGACTCGAGAGGGGACTCGAGAGGGAACTGGAGAGGGGACTCGAGAGGGAACTCGAGAGGGAACTCGAGAGGGAACTCGAGAGGGAACTGGAGAGGGAACTGGAGAGGGAACTCGAGAGGGAACTCGAGAGGGAACTGGAGAGGGAACTGGAGAGGGAACTCGAGAGGAGACTCGAGAGGGAACTCGAGAGGAGACTCGAGAGGGAACTCGAGAGGGGACTCGAGAGGGGACTCGAGAGGGGACTCGAGAGGGGACTCGAGAGGGGACTCGAGAGGGGACTCGAGAGGGGACTCGAGAGGGGACTGGAGAGGGGACTCGAGAGGGGACTCGAGAGGGAACTGGAGAGGGGACTGGAGAGGGGACTGGAGAGGGGACTGGAGAGGGGACTCGAGAGGGAACTGGAGAGGGGACTCGAGAGGGAACTGGAGAGGGAACTGGAGAGGGAACTGGAGAGGGAACTGGAGAGGGGACTCGAGAGGGGACTCGAGAGGGGACTCGAGAGGAGACTCGAGAGGGGACTTGAGAGGGGACTTGTGTCGGTCGGTACGCCGACAGGACTCGGGGAGCTGGTGTTGGCTGGAGAGCCAACAGGAGACGAGGTGCTGGAGTCGGCCGGTACGCCGACAGGACTCGGGGAGCTGGTGTTGGCTGGGGAGCCAGCAGGAGACGTGGTGCTGGAGTCGGCCGGTACGCCGACAGGACTCGGGGAGCTGGCTTTGGCTGGAGAGCCAACAGGAGACGAGGTGCTGGAGTCGGCCGGTATGCCGACAGGACTCGGGGAGCTGGCGTTGGCTGGGGAGCCAGCAGGAGACGTGGTGCTGGAGTCGGCCGGTACGCCGACAGGACTCGGGGAGCTGGCTTTGGCTGGAGAGCCAACAGGAGACGAGGTGCTGGAGTCGGCCGGTATGCTGACAGGACTCGGGGAGCTGGCGTCGGCCGGTAACCCAGTCCTGGAGCCGAAACTGGAGTCGGGACCATGGCTACTGGGGCCGGTACTGAAGCCGGAATCATGGTTGGAACTGGGGCCGGAACCATGGTTGGATGGGCCAGCTCTGGTGCAGGGACCATGGCTACTGGGGCCGGCACTGGAGCCGGAACCATGGCTGCTGGGCAAGGAACCGGAACACGGATCCATGGCTGTGTGGGATGGTACTGGAGCACGGAACCATGGCTGCTGGGTCCGGCACTGGAGCCGGAACCATGGCTGTTGGGGGCGGAGCGGAAGCCTGGACCCTGGCTGTGTAAGCCAGGTAATGGAGTATGGACGCAAAGCTGCGTGGGCCGGTACTGGAGCATGGAGCCATGGCTGCTGGGGCCTGTACTGGGGCTGGAACCCTGGCCCTGCGTCTCCTAGAGGCTCTTTGGAGACTCCGTGGACCTCCAACAGGACCGTAGTCGGATCCGAGGAAAGGGTTAGATGCGTCGGACCAGTCCTCAGGACAACTAGTGAAAAGCTGTAACCACTCCGGCAACGAACTCCTCAACCAAGGCATCTCGGCCACCTCCATTCGTCCCCTCTCGAGAATAGCCTCTTTGTCCTTTCCAGAAGAAGTTCCCTTCCACTCGGCATGATAACATTGAAGGGAAAAGTCTAGATCGAACAGATCTAACTCAACATCTTCCATATCCGCTGGGTCCATTTCTGGTCAGTTCATTCTGTCACGGTCTCAGGCACTTACTATGTAGGACCCAATTGCAGACAGGGAGACAGAGGTAAAGTATTTGTAGGATACTTTATTATTCCAAAATACAGCAAGATGAACAAAAAGGTCACTATCAACTCTCAAGTTGAGATGACAAAAATAGAGAACAAAAGGAAAGCGCTCACGTAGTGAGGAACAAACTTTTCAAGAGCACAGAGAGCATAGACCTGACCATGGCAAGCAACAAGATGAACTGACAGTGAACACTGGGAGACAGGGGAATATAAACACAGGGTAACTAGACACAGGTGGGAACAATCAGGGGCGGGGCTGACACTGATGAGCACAGGAGACACACCAGGAGTGACAGGTGAACTAATGACAGACAAGAAACACAGGGAAAAGAGACCAGACAATATACAGGGAGGAAGACAAAACCCATAACCAGACAGACAACACTAAACCCGTGACATAAACCTAGGAGTGTGACAACTCCTCAGTTTATACCGTGTTTTGTTTCAATTCATGTATCATTTAGTTACAAATATGTGATATATCTGAACAACAAAGTGGTCAAAAATCATTTTATTCATTTTTTGGAAACATTTTCATGATCGCTTTTTTCGTTTTACATTTTCATTTATTGTCATTTCCATTCAGTCAGTCATTAAGTGCTATTCAAATGTTAATGTGCTACATATCCACACAAACAAACAAAGTGTGCAATCCAATGAATGTTCATCTAACTGGGTTTTGATAGATAACATATCTCTTTTTCTTCTCTGAATTATTTTTATTTCTATTGTGCACTCTAATCAATATTAATCAAACTATTGTTCGTTTATACATTTTAAGAATGGCGTTTATCTTTTTTGAGAATGAGTTCTTATTTTATTTTATTTATTGGGGTCTACAACAGATGATACAAATGTTTGTGTCAGTAAATGTGTGGCGGGGGTGTTTGTGAAAATAACGGGGACAGAGCTGCTGTCAGACGATCAGCTGTGCGGCGTCATCACAAATGGACATCGCTTCACGTGACGCTCCGGAGGAAAGGACGTCCCATTGTTCTTAAAACTCATTTCCCTGCCTCTCGTGGTTTCCTTGCGTCCCTCCATGCTTCCCTGTTGGGAGGGACTAAACGCAGGGAAACGACGCAAGTGAGGGAAGCAAGGATTTTCATTTAACCGACCTGAGACGGGGCCCTGGTCCCGACCCGCGTCTATCGTTTTTCCAACCCAGTTTAGATTTAACCACGCCCACTTCCGCATTACGCAAGGATCGACGTAGCTCTACGCCAGTGGTTCCCAACCTTTTTTGTCTTGTGTACCCCCTGAGCCTTTTGTCATACCATGAGTACCCCCTCACTCATACGTGCTGATGATCCTTCACAAGTAGAACGTAACTGATTATTGAATGAAAATAACTTTATTTCATCTCCTTAATTTGAACATCTAATTCTCAGGCATTTTCTTAATTTTAACTTAAAGGGACCTATCATGCAAATGCACCTTTGTACGTTCTTTTATACATGAATATGTGTCCCCGGTGTTCCAGGGAACTCACCAAGTGTCAGAAAACACAACCCTCTCTATTTTCCTCCTTAGCCAAATCTCTAAAAAAGGAGCTGCAACGGATCTTAAAAAAATGGATCCAGATTTCAACACTTTTCTACGTCACAAAGACGTGCTCCGCTTATTGGTCAACTCTCCACCTATCAGGGGAATGAGCCACGGCCACGTGCATTGCCAAACCTCTCATTCGCATATAGGCTAAATCAACCCCAGTCACATCTGTGTTTTTGCCTGCTCTTGCCAGGATGTCTAAGCCAGTTAAACGTTGTGCTGTTGTTGGCTGCAAGACTCGGGACAGGGGACTGCATGCAATGCCATCAGTGGAAAAAGAAAAATAATCTGTGGCTAGACTTCATTTTCAAGGGACATGTGCCAGAAGACCCCGGCAGATTTCTGTTTGTGTGTTCCAAACATTTTACCACGGACATGTTTATGAACTTGTCTCAAGTCCAACACGGATATGCCTCCAAACTAATGCTAAACCCGGGATCAATACCAACCATCCGGGACCAGGCCAGTGAGGACACATCCAATTTTGAAGCTGTAAGTTTTTATTTAGTGGTGTTTTTCCTGATAAAGCTATCTCTAGCTTGTATATGTAGCATGTAGCTTCGCCGTATCAATGTCACCTCAAACCCAAATAGTAATCGGTTAGGTGTTTATATGTTTTTGTAACATTTTATTTTATTTTGTACGCTCCGCAGTCTTTGCTTTGTCTTTATTTTAATTATCAGGCATTTGCGAACATGTTCAGACATACTGCCGTAATGGCGATCTGTGTGAAGGCTGTAAAGCCACGCCCTAGCCGATAACACAAGTATTTATTCTCCTATTTATTAGTATTTTGTATCCTCTAAAATCATATTGAGTAAGTTATAATAACAAACGTAATCTTCTGTAGGTAAGTGCCGTTTTTTCCAGCGTTATATGTAAAAGCTTTTGTGATTGTAGTCTGTAAGAACGATCAGATATCATCGATCTGTAAGCTAAGCTACGCTACGCTAATGAGACATGCCGTTTTTTGCAGCGTTATATGTAAAAGCTTGTGTGTTTACTTGTTTGCGCACATGAATATAAATGGGGGTGTGTTAGGATACAACACTGTGTGTATGCGAGGGGGGGACACACACCACTAGTAAAACGGAGCTAAAGCCCTGGTCTGTTATTGTTGACGAGGCCTTACCTCTAGCAACAGGCTAATTAGTGGCTAGCACTCATTACAGTCAGTCTACTGAGCTCAGCCCCTCTCCAACACATCATCTGTATTGAGTCAGAAACACAGCATGCACTTACGGGTCAAAACTAACTCAGATTGGAAAAGGCTAAGCAAAGAGCTTTGCTAAATAGAGAGTTTTAAGCCCCATCTTTTGGGATTTCAGACTATATTTATCCAAATAGTATTTTCTCATCCTGAATACTAAATTGAGATGATTTTGTTCTAACTATGTTTTCTTCTTTACAGGCCAGCACCTCACATACTTACTAATTAGTGACAATTTGTACATCCTTTGCTATTATTTACATTTTTTTTTCTCATGGCGGAAATGAAAGACTGTACCTGGCAGCCCTGCACTACAATGAAAACGCTGAGCGTGCACAAGCCACTACATCCACAAGCCACTACATCCACTGGAAACCCTCTGTATAAACTGCAGTTCCCAAAGGCCAGGAAGGGAGAATGCAGAGCAAAACCAGTAAAGACTGACCCCACATTCCGTAAGTGTTTAAAATATTTATTATACATCCATCCATCTTCTTCCGCTTATCCGTGGTCGGGTCGCGGGGGTAGCAGTTCCAGCAGAGAGCCCCAAACTTCCTTTTCCCTGGCGACATTAACCAGCTCTGACTGGGGGATCCCAAGGCGCTCCCAGGCCAGCGAAGAGATATAATCCCTCCACCTGGTCCTAGGTCTACCCCTTGGTCTCTTCCCAGCTGGACGTGCCTGGAACACCTCCCTAGGGAGGCGCCCAGGTGGCATCCTAACTAGGTGCCCGAACCACCTCAACTGGCTCCTTTCGACGCGAAGGAGGAGCGGCTCAACTCCGAGTCCCTCCCTGATGACCGAACTTCTCACCTTATCCCTAAGGGAGACACCAGCCACCCTGCAGAGAAAACCCATCTCGGCCGCTTGTATCCGCAATCTCGTTCTTTCGGTCATGACCCATCCTTCATGACCATAGGTGAGGGTAGGAACGAAAATGGCCCGGTAGACAGAGAGCTTTGCCTTCTGGCTCAGCTCCCTTTTCGTCACAACGGTGCGGTAAAGCGACTGCAGTACCGCTCCCGCTGCTCCGATTCTCCGGCCCATTTCACGCTCCATTGTTCCCTCACTCGAGAACAAGACCCCGAGATACTTGAACTCCTTCACTTGGGGTAAGGACTCATTCCCTACTTGGAGTGGACAGTCCATCGGTTTCCTGCTGAGAACCATGGCCTCAGATTTGGAGGTGCTGATCCTCATCCCAGCCGCTTCACACTCGGTTGCGAACCGATCCAGTGAGTGCTGAAGGTCGCAGACCGATGAAGCCATCAGAACCACATCATCTGCAAAAAGCAGTGGTGCAATCCTTAGTCCACCGAACTGCAGACCCCCTCCCCCATGACTACGCCTCAAAATCCGATCCATGTATATTACAAACAGGATTGGTGACAAAGCGCAGCCCTGGCGGAGGCCAACCCTCACCGGAAATGGGTCCGACTTACTGCCGAGGACCCGGACACAGCTCTCGCTTTGGGAGTACAGAGATTGGATGGCCCTGAGTAGAGACCCCCTCACCCCATACTCCCGCAGCACCTCCCACAGTAACTCCCTAGGAACCCGGTCATACGCCTTCTCCAAGTCCACAAAACACATGTAGACCGGATAAGCGTACTCCCAGGCCCCCTCCAGGATCCTTGCGAGAGTAAAAAGCTGATCCGTCGTTCCACGACCAGGACGGAATCCGCATTGTTCCTCCTCAATCTGAGGTTCGACAATCGGCCTGACCCTCCTTTCGAGTACCTTAGAGTAAACTTTCCCGGGGAGGCTGAGTAGTGTGATGCCTCTGTAATTGGCACACACCCTCTGATCCCCCTTTTTAAAAATGGGAACCACCACCCCGGTCTGCCACTCCTTCGGTACTGTTTCCGACTTCCACGCAATGTTGATGAGACGTGTCAACCATGACAGTCCCTCAACACCCAGAGCCTTCAGCATTTCTGGGCGGATCTCATCCACCCCCGGGGCTTTGCCACTGTGGAGTTGTTTAACAACCTCAGTGACCTTTATTATACAACTATTTACAAATATAAAATAAAAAATTAGAAAGAACTTTCAGTTTTTTACATGCATATACTAATCTAAACCACATTTTTTGTTATGCTTTTTTTAACATTGCACAGGCTACGTGGCCAACTTGATGGACCTCATCTTCGACCAAGTCTTTGTGGACCCTGCACCATTATGAGCGACCTGACAGGGAGGAGGTCATCGCCGGGTATGCTACACGGTTCAATTTGGCTGCTGTCTGAAACCAACATAGACATTTCGCGGATCAGGAAACTCCTTGCGAATCCCGAGGACAACGCAGGCCGGAATCACCACTCTGATCCTGCGTCCAAGGAAGCCCCAGCACCAGCTCACAAAGCTTCTGTAGGCTAGATACCTGTGACGCCTGAAATCATAAAAAAAATATTTAGTGTCATTTATACAAAATACAAGTACATTTAGTTTTTTTTTATGGGTTCAAAGAACCGTTGATTTTGACAATAAAGTTCCGAGTTGATATCAAATGTGTCGTGATTATTCATGTTTGGATGGGTAAAGAATATTCTGATTTCAAAAGCATAAGGTTGTGTGTGGACTTTTTTTGTCGTACACATGGGTGTGTTATGCCATTGCTGTGTAGTATATAATATAATAGTACATGTACAATGACAGAATGAAAGATTGCATAAAGCCATCTACACCAGTATTTATTTCCATGAACAATATTAGCATTCGTTTTACAATTTCAGTCAAAACAAACAAACCACTCACTGCTCTATTTGCCTCAACTGTAGTCCACCATGTTCAGCTCTGTAAATATTCAATGCATTCTGCAGGGAGAACACATTTAGGCACACAGGCTCCAATCCAGGATGGTCCACCATACAGGTTACATAGTCCTCATGTTCCTGCATCCGTCTTGACACTAGTGTGATAAACATATATTAAATGACATGTGAAAAATGTATTTTCTAAACAGACAACTTAGTGAAGCTATCAAAAATGTTACCTGTGGTATCTCCATGCAGCACACATTCTCCGGTTCAGAAGGCATCGTGGCGCAATTTGCACATGTACACCTGTAGAAAGAAGTCAATAACTGAGCTTTTAAAAACACATGAAACTACACACATTGCTGACAACTGAGGTGTTGTTGGAGTTATACTTTTTATCACCCTAAGTTATTGAACTTTCCAACGGTTGTTGCACGATGTTGGAAGAAAAGGACTGTAAACTATTAAACGCAATGAGGCCATTGTATATATGCTGAAAATATGAATGTCTCCCTTTATAAATATATATATGTATCGCTGTTTTTGCGTTACAAACTCTAAGTTACAAACTGTACACATTGCATTCTTGCTAATTAGCCAAAATATGAAAGGAATAAGTAGCAAGCATCGTAACAGAGTAAAAATAAATAGGGACAACAGCTTGTCAACTAACCATTCAGAAACGTCCTGCTGCAACCGAGATGTTTGCACCTCCACCAAAGCCTCCGCTGCTTCAGGGTCAGTTTCTGGATCAAATTGATAATATGCTTGAAAACATGCATTGCTCTGAGATGACATGCTTATTCCACACTCGTAATCACAGCAAGCATGGTAACGTGACTCTCGCCGGCTCATGCCCCCCTCTTCTGCAGGGGGGCGTGGTCAGCTGCTGCTCAGAATTTTCAAAGACAGGCTTGGAATAGAGCGAAAATGAGCGAAACGAGGTATGGCTAAAAAATAAAATGTATAAATATACCTTATATAGGTATGGTCATACACTATATCATTTAAATATAGCATGATAGGTCTCCTTTAAATCACTCTATAAAAATAAATAAAAATGAAATGTTGCCTTGAAAATAAATAATATAATCAAATAAATACATATGAAATCTAAATAATCAACTTATCTTTGCTATATATATATATATCTTGTAACATTTAGGCTTAAACCATGGAGCCCCTTTGAATAAGTGCACTTTAAACAGGCATTTAAACTTTAATTCAGGAACAAAACACTTAGCAAAATAATATCCAGAATCAGTATAGGCCTAGCAGTTTCTTTTCACCAGTCATGTGAGCTTTAATGAGACACTTGAGCTTGCTTGTCTTTCATAAGCTTTGATAGTTCTGGAGGCAGTGTGGAAACAGCTGTGACCAGGCTGGTCTCCACATCCAGTCTGTTCCTCTGCTTGGTTTTGATGTGTGTTAAAGCTGAGAAGGTCACCTCACACAAATAAGTAGAATCAAACGGCATAAGTTCAATCAGTGCATGTTTTCCCAGTTCAGGATATTCCTTCTCCACATCACACCAAAACTCAGTCAATGACTTCTCAGCATATGCCATCTTCAGGTCAGATGATAATTCCATCAGAGGCTCCTGCAGCATTGCTGGAAGGCTGTTGCTGCTCTCACTCACAATGAATGGGTTCCTCACCCAATCCAGTCTTTCTGACTTATTTTCAATGTCCTGAAAATAATGGCTGAAATCAGTGCAGAGTTTGGACAGGTGTGCTTGCACCAGTTTGACCACTGGACCCCTGGCAACAGCAGTGGTGGCAAGATGGGCATTGAGTAGTGGGAAACAGCTCACGTCTCCCTCATCACATTTCCTCTCCCATAGTTTGAGCTTTTTTGTGAATCCTTGAACTTTGTCATACAATTTCAGGATATGTGACTCCTTGCCCTGAACTCGTTGAGTTTGGTAAACACATCAGCAAGATATGCCAGGCGCACCACCCACTTGTCATCCTCAAGCTGCACAGCAAGAGGATGCAGATGCTCCGTCAAGAACACAAAAACTTCATTGCGAAGTTCATAAAGTCTCAGTAGCGTTTTCCCACGAGACAGCCAGCGCACGTCTGTGTGAAGCAATAGCTGATCATGCTCTGTGCCGTTCTCATGACAAAGAGTTTCAAACAGCCTGTGATTCAATGGCCGAGATTGGATGAAATGTATCATCTTCACAGCATCATCCATAACAGCACTTAAATCAGGGCTCATCCTCTTGCTAGCTAGTGCTTCACGATGAATAATACAATGCATCCATTTAATGTCGGGATTTACCTTTCTTACGTGCCCAAAAAGTCCCTTTATGCGCCCCGTCATCGCAGCTGCTCCATCAGTACAGATGTGGCTGCAGGTTTTCCACTGAAGAAGCTGTCGATAACCTGGAACAATTCTTCCCCAGTTTTCTTTCCTGGCAGCGTTTTGCAAAATAAAATATGTTTATGTCCGACGCATCTTTGTAACGCACGAAGGACAGGAGCTGCGCTTCTACACTCACATCTGTCATTTCATCCAGCTGCAAAGCGAACTGACCGGCTAGTTTTATTTTGTTCACCACTTGTCCAATTATATTAACAGACATATCATTGATCCGACGGGATACGGTGTTATTCAACAGGGGAACTTTCTTGAGTGCTTCGGCTGCTTTCTTGTCTATCATAATTTCGGCCAACGCAGTCGCTGCAGGGAGAATGAGCTCCTCAACAATAGAGTGAGGTTTTTTTTTTATTTAGCCACAAGCAGGGACACGGCGTAAGATGCCTCGAGTGCTTTCATTGACACATTCGTGGCTTTCTTCATTACTGTCTGGCTCGACTTAAATTCCGACAGCTTTCGTCTGTAAAATTCTTCACTTTTATTGACACTTCCCGAGTGTTTGGTGCTCTGGTGTCTCTAAATGCGCTGGCTTCATCGCACTATTAGCCAGGACTTCACCGCAAAAGAAGCACTGAGGCTGCGGTGGGTCCGCAGAAGTAGAAATGAATCCAAATATATATATGTTTCACTGTACTGCCTTGGTTTCAGTTTGGCCTCTTTCTTACGTTTCTCGGCGGGCTCCTCTGAACCCTGGCCTGAATCCAGAGCAAGCGGACGTTTCAGCCATTTATCCATAGCGCAGACCTACCAGTATTTTTCTGGCTGCAGGTAAGCAGCTGTTTTCATTGTGGGATTTTGGCGCGGTTGTGTGTGCCACAGACTATTGTCTCCCTAGGGAAACAAATCGCACACTATCATTTTTGACGGGATTTTTTTTTTTTTTACTTGTCACCTTGGAATTCCACGTACCCCCTACAGTTCCCTCGCGTACCACTAGGGGTAAGCGTACCCCCGGTTGGGAAACACTGCTCTACGCGATAGCGTCATAGATTTCTTCTTCGGCAGTTATAGCGGTTGCGGTAAAGCAGGATATTGAATAGTTGTTTTTTGTCTTTCCAAAGGATTTGTTAACTGAAAGTAAACGATCCTGTAATCAAAGCCATATCGAAGAGTCCTGAGATTGTATTACTGGTGTTTTATCATCTATAAATAGCCTGTGTGTATCCTCAAATGTCGTTTTCAGGACAAACAAAAGACGTTTTAAATATCTTATCAGCTGGTGTAAGTGCAGAATATTGAATATAACCTTGACTATTACTGTGTTCTTCATTTATCTGACAGCATTATTTAATGATACTATTTTTATATATATATATTAGGGCTGTGCATCTTCACTGGTCTCACGATTCGATTACGATTATCCTGTCAACGATTCATACCAATGCGTTGCATCCTCAATTTTCTATATTACTGCACATGGCTTATTTTTCATCAATGCATACATGCAGTAAATACATATGAACTCTCTTTTTATTATTTAGAAAGTGCTTCAGAAATCAATAACATAAATGTCTTGACATTAATTTATAAACCAAAATAAATGAATTGTATAGGTCTAGCCTCCCTATATCTGTGTGTGAAGTTGTTCCATCCTCAAAAAAAAAAATAATACTTCTGCAGTCTAGCTGCAGCTTCTAGCAACGGTCTTCTGTTAAAAAAAGGACACTGAATGTCCTGAATGTGGCATCACACACAGGACTTGAGTCTGAACACAGCAGACAACAGGTGTATTTACAATAGCATATACAAACAAAAATCCTGCATGTGGGTGCACACTTACATTCTCTGTCTTACTGTTGCATAAATCCATGAATGTATGAGATTAAGTTAGCTTCATTATATCTCAGTGATTAAGTGAATAATAAAGTTTCTATCGGGTCACTATCAGCCTGTCACTCATTATTTTCAGAGAGAGGCGGGGTTTGGAGGAACGGAGAGGAGACGGTGATCGCGGAAGCTTTTTTCCTCCTGCCTTCACAAACTTTACACACGTATATATCGTCTGAAAATTGCTAGATGACATTCATACTCTGCAATCCAAGACTTAATTAAATCCACCAAAAACCTGACATGATTGTAACGCGATTATTTTTGAAAAACATAAATCCCTGTGTCTCTGAGCCGCAGCGACACGGAGTGATTCAGAGCGGGTCCTTCTGCTGTTGGTTCTGGACTGGTGTTCTTGTGTTGGTGGATAAAGCAGACTGCTCCGTCTTTGGTGTTGCTGTGCCGCTGTGCCGCTGTCACGCCTGTTCCCTGATCCCTGCGTCACGGACCAATTTGATATTAAAGTGACAGAAAAAAAAACGTTATAGTAAAGCCGCGGCCGGAAAATCAGGAAGCAACGTTACTACGCTATAATCGATTATCTTCCGTCACTGCATCGATATACCGAATCGTCCACGTCCGCATCGCAATGCATCGTAGAAACGATTATTTTCAACACCCTAATATATATACACACATTTATTCATTTATAAACATATAAAACACACACATAAATGTACTCACACGTATTTATTCATTTATACACACAGATGTATTCATTCATTTATACACACACTCACATATATACTAGGGGTGTAACGGTACACGTACCCGTACCGAAATTATTCGGT